>APFE031504294.1:0-15770 GCA_000404065.3 Pinus taeda | reverse complement strand
GACACAAGATGTGGCGGCTAGCCAGCGACAAACCCCAATGCGGGGAAACCCTTTGATCAAATCTTCTTTTATATTCAATAATTCAGCAGAGAGAGAGATAGTACAATATCACTAATCAGTGATTACAACAACAGTAATGAAGCTCTTGAACAACAATAGCAAAGGGATCAATCAGCTCCCAAAATGTCCCCAAGACAACCTAGGAGAACTCGGTCTCCAACAGAAGTAGTGGCAGCCCAAAACAGTCAAAGTAAGATGGTCAAAACAACAATGAATGCTACAACATATTGCAGCCAGCCCTAACCACTCAACGCTGTCGTGCTCTCAAACAGTCAACGCAGACTTGTTCAGTATTCAGCTAGCCTAGGAGACACTGCCCACTCAAGGCCATAGTCAATGGAGGCAATATGCTGGTCAACGCAGGCCTAAACCACTTGCTGCACCTTCCTGTGTCCTTGCTGCCCTAACTGCGTCCTCCTCCAATGCTGCCCTAGCTGCGTCCTCTTTCCCACGTGAGATCTGCATCCTCCTTCCTTCGTATACCCAAGAGACAAGGAAGAGATGAGAGGATGAGATGAGTTGAGATAATGACTCAACCTCTCCTCTATTTATATGCAATGTTGGGCAAGAGTGCCACACACTTAACTACTGGCCGACCTTGACAATTTGTCAAGTAATTACAAATAAATTCATATCTCCATAAATACTTGTCGTAATCGGATGATCTTTAGATCAATCCTACATCTCTCAACAAGAGGAATCTAAGAAAAATATCAACTGCCATAAATGAGGTGACCCACATGGAGTTTGGCCCTAGTTGCCAATTTTAACACTCCCTCTCAGCTAGGGAGAACTCCATCTGCAATCCGTCTGACCGTTGCTACTATCCCAGCCATCAAATGCACTGCCCTGCACAGCTTGGCCCTGCTTTGCTCTGCTCGAACTATGATGAAGAAGAAATGATCGAGGATGTTTCATACCATCCTCCACTGACCTGAAGTCAGTCTCAGAGTGTGTCATACCACTCTCACTGATCCCAAATCAGTATCATTGATCCCAGATCAGTGGATGTCATCCTAGCATAAGGAGTACGGTAGATACAATGATGTGCCTATTGATAGTACTACTATGGCCCCTAACCCCATTTCCCTGCTCATTGATCAGATGAGAGGTACTTCCCATGAGTTCCAGACTGCATGGGTAGGATGCCTCAACAGAAGAACTAATCATCTCGTCCACAGGAGAACGAATCATCCTGTCCAACAGCCGCCACAGGAGAACTAATCATCCTGTTCCACAGTCGTCACAAAGAACTAATCATCCTGGCCTACAGGAGAACTAATCATCCTGTTCCACAGTCGCCATGGAGAACTAATCATCCTGGCCCACAGAAGAACTAATTATCCTATTCCACAGTCACCACGGGGTGTCACAGGGGAAGGTTGAACCTTTCACCCTGTACAGAGTGCACCACTAGGGGATAGTGAGTTTCCCTGTGGTTGCATGTCACTCCAAGAAGTACCCTGCACCCCCCTGGAGCTCCCAGAGATCAATACATCATACTTGTCCCTCATAAGAGGGTCTTTGAACGACGCCAAGTCGTTCTCGGACGGTCAATAATTTGACCTTTCCCAGGGGCTTCGTCAAAATGTCAGCGACTTGTTCATCTGTACCGATATGTTGGAGCCTTATTGCTCCCCGGTGCACCATATCTGGAATATAGTGTTACCTGATATTGATATGCTTGGAGTGATCATGAAATATGGGATTCTCTAATAAACGAATCCTGCTCTGGTTGTCACACAAGATCATGGTGGTATCCAATGTAAATCCAAACAGCTCACTGAAGAGCTTTCGCAACCAGACCACCTCGCAAGAGGCCATACTAGCAGTAATGTGCTCTGCCTCGACGGTGCTCAAAGCCACTGACTTCTGCTTCCTGCTCATCCAGGATATCGAGGTAGATCCCAAAGAGAAACAACACCCGAAGGTGCTCTTTTGGTCCACCACACTACCTGTCCAATCAGCATCGGTATATCCAAGTAGTCTCACATCTCTGGCAGTGTATCTTAACCCATGAGTGATTGTGCCACGAAGATATCTCAACAGATTCTTGGCACTAATCCAATGTGTGTGGCGAGGCTAAACGATATGTTGACTCAATGTGTTGACTGCAAAGCATATATCTGGACGGGTGTTCACCAAGAACATCAATGCTCCGACGAGTTGATGATACTCGGTAGCATTTCGTAAAACAGGTCTGGCAACACTACCGCTTAACTTTTTGAAGTCAAGCTCCATTGGAGTAGTTACAGGCTTGAAGCCCACCATACCGAATCTCTCCAATATCTTCACCACATTTTCCTTGAGATAGGAAAATCTCCCCTGGCTTCTGCCAGACTTCTAGTCCTAGGAAATAGTGTATCAGTCCTAGGTCCTTCATCTCAAACTCAAAAGCCAACTCCCTCTTACATTTGTGAATGAGAGGGTCTGCCCCTGTTAGAAAGAGGTCATCAACGTACAGTACTAGTATGAGAGGATTGTCATTTTCAACCTTAAAGTAAAGGTTAGGGTTGACTTCACTCCTAGTGAATCCCAGCTTCATCAAGTAGCTATCGATCCTCTCATACCACACTCGGGGTGCTTGCTTCAGCCCATAGAGGGCCTTCTTCAACCTACACACATGAGATTCTCGATCATGAATCTCAAATCCTTCGGGTTGCTCCACATAGACTTCCTCTTTGATCGAACCATGCAAGAACACAACCTTGACATCCATCTGATGTAGGTTCCATCCTTGCGAAGCAGCAAGGGCTATGATCGAGCGAATGGTGGTATATCGGGCAACAGGTGCAAATATCTCGTCATAGTCTATACCTTCCTTTTGAGAGAAGCAGCGAACAACAAAACGAGCCTTATATTTTTCCACACTTTCATCAACTGCATGCTTTATCTTGTCAAGCCATTTCGAAGTGACCACTGCTTTGTCCTGGGGTCTGGGGACCACATCCCAGACGTCATTTTTCATGATGGACTCATATTCCTCAGTCATAGCATCCTTCTATACTTGATGCTTGATAGCTTCTGTGAATGACGGAGGCTCATTTTGGATGATCGTGCTCATGATGGTCAAGTATCCCTAATACCTGGTCAGCTTCTTACTTTCCCGGAAGGTTCCCCTGGGTGCAACGTGCCCTTCAACATCATCAAGTGTCCCCCTAAGCCATGAAGGCCTCTTCCTAGAAGAGGAGGGCTCTTGTGGAGGGGGATCAATAGGATCCATAGGTTCTACCACATTGGGCATCGTCTCATCTTCCTTTTCCTTCGGTTCCCTGGTGTCAGCTTCTTTAGATCCCCTTAAAGTAGGAAGATTGTCAACTTTGCTAATAGCCATATCTTCGTCAAAGGTGACATCATGGCTAATCTCGACTTTCCTTTGACCAACCACATAGATTCTATAGCCCTTAGTATTTTCGGTATAGGCCACGAAGATTCCTTTATTTCCAGATGCACCCAATTTATTCTTTTTCTCCTTCAACACATGAAAATATACAGGACTTCCAAAAATTCTAAAATGAGATATGTCAGGTTTCTTATCAGTGAACATCTCTTCGGGAGTCTTGGAACCCAATGCTTGATGAGGGCATCGGTTTTGTACATATACGGTGGTATTTGCAGCTTCGTCCCATAGAAACTTCAGAAGTCTTTGATCATGGAGCATAGCACGGACAACTTTCACAATCGTACGATTCTTCCTTTCCACCACACCATTCTGCTCAGGAGTATATAGTGTAGTAGTCTCCCTCTTAATGCCAGCCTCTTTGCAAAAGTCATGAAACTCATTGGATGCATACTCAGTCCCATTATCAGTCCTTAAGATCTTGATCTTCTTTTCGGTTTGATTCTTGATCAAGGCTTTGAAGTGACGAAACCAGGAGAACACTTCATCCTTCTTTTTCAAGAAGTATATCCAAGTCTTGCGAGAATAATCATTTTTAAAAGTGTGGTAATATAAATATCCTCCCAAGGAGTTCACAGGCATCATACCGGATATGTCTGAGTGAACCAACTGTAATATATCGGAGGTCTTACTTTGGTTTGAGGGGAATGGTCCCCTTTTGAGTTTTCCTTCGGCACATCCCAGACATACACCTTCTTGCTTTACTTGGAACTCGGGCATCCCTGTCACCAATTGTCTTGCATCGCGTAGAGCTTTATAATGAAGGTGAGCAAACCTCCGATGCCATAGTTCAGACTGAAGAGATGTGTCACAAGACATGACACCCAACAGACTTCCTCTGACCTGATATAATGAATCAACTCGAAACCCAAGAGTGAAAGCATCTTTAAAGTTCTTTTTCCATACACGTACCTTGCCATCAATGAAGGCCACCTTGTAGCCTTTGTCTTCAATTGCCAAAATGGACACCAGGTTCTTTTTGAGATCAGGTACATATAATACATATTTCAAATGAATTGTATTTCCCTGATTCAATTGAAGAGTGACATTCCCTACGCCTTTCACGGGATATTTTGAGTTGTCCCCAAGAACAATTTCCAGGTTGGTCTCCTTCTTTATCAGATTAAAGAGAGCTTCTTTGTAACCAGTGAAGTGCCTGGAGGCACCGCTATCAATAAGCCAATTTCCCAGTGAGTTCGGGGGAGCAGTAGTAGCGAGGGTCGCTGGTAGATAATATTCATCTTGCTTATTGTTAACAATGTTTGATTCATACCTGTAGTTTCTTGCCTTCTTGAAGGGTTGTCCTCTTCCTTGATTTCCAACATTTCTTTTACCTCTGCCATTGGACCTGCCATTCCTTTGATTGCCTTGAGAGTGATTTTGATCATCGCCATGGTGTGAGTCCCTTTTATCAGGGCACTCACTCACATAATGGCCCATTTTATTGCAATTGTAACATCTTCCTCTTCTTCAAACCTTCGGTCCAACCTTTCCTTTGGATTTAGCCCCAAAATTGTTTCTTCTTTTAGCATGAGAAGAAAAGGCAGAGGGATGGCCTTTAAGTGTGTGCATTTCTTGCTCTTCCATCCTTGATTTTTCTTGAATGCATCTTGCCATCAATTCCTCAAATCCAGGAATTACATTATTGTTGAGAATAGTAGTCCTTAATATATACCATTCAGGTGGCAGTCCTCCAAGAGTTGTGAATGTCATTTCCTTGTCAGGAACTACTTCCCCAATAGATAGGAGATCATTCCTGATCTCGATGATCCTTAAGAAATATGCTTGTATACTCTCATCTTTGCCCTTCTTAATTTCCTTCAGCTTATTTCTAAGGAACAAAACTTGATTTGCATCATTAACTTTAAATAAAATCACCAGTCTATTGTAGATTTCCTTGGAGGTGGTAAGCTTGGAAACATAGGCCACTAGGTGCTTGTCGTTAGAGTCCCGGGTGATCTTCCTTGCTTTGACTTCTCCCTTGGTCCACTTGTTCCTTGTAGCAGCGGATGCATTTGATGGAGGCTCAACAATTCTGCCTCTCACATGGTCCAACACTTCCTGCTCTTCTAATGTTAGATCGAGAGACATCTTCCATCCGTGATAGTCAAACATCTCACGGAGTTTGTCTTTAGCAGGGAAGTGTGCTGAGGACCCCATGATTTCTTTAAGATAACCTTGCCAACCTTCTCTTCGGTGATTCTCTTGCTGTTGCTTAGGCTTTGTCTTCATCTCAGCTCCGATACCATGTTAAATTATGGTATATTCTATGCTTAGAGCAGTTTACTTCTTTTCTTGTTATTAGCCACTAATTAGCAATCACATAAACATAAAGTAAAGTGCAGTTAGAACATTAAACGATCAACAAAAAGAAAGCCAAGACAAGAGACACAAGATGTGGTGGCTAGCTAGGGACAAACCCCAATGCGGGGAAACCCTTTGATCAAATCTTCTTTTATCTTCAATAATTCAACAAAGAGAGAGAGATAGTACAATATCACTAATCAACGATTTACAATAGCAGTAATGAAACCCTTGAACAACAATAGCAAAGGGATCAATCAGCTCCCAAAATGTCCTCAAGACAACGTAGGAGAACTCGGTCTCCAACAGAAGTGGTGGCAGCCCAAAACAGTCAAAGTAAGATGGTCAAAACAACAGCGAATTCTATAACATACTGCAGCCAGCCTTAACCAGTTAACGCTGTCATAAATGTGCCCTCAAACAGTCAACGCAGGCTTGTTCAGTGCTTCAGCTAGCCTAGGAGAGGTTGCCCACTCAAGGCCGCAGTCAATGGAGACAATATGCTGGTCAACGCAGGCCTAAACCACTTGCCGCACCTTCCTGTGTCCTTGCTGCCCTAACTGCGTCCTCCTCCAATGTTGCCCTAGCTGCGTTTTCTTTCCCACGTTAGATCTGCGTCCTCCTTCCTTCGTATACCCAAGAGACAAGGAAGAGATGAGAGGATGAGATGAGTTGAGATAATGACTCAACCTCTCCTCTATTTATATGCAATGTTGGGCAAGAGAGCCACACACTTAACTGTTGGCCAACCTTGACAATTTATCAATTAATTACAGATAAATTCATATCTCCATAAATACTTGTTGGAATCAGATGATCTTTAGATCAATCCTACACCTCTTGACAAGATGAATCTAGGAAAAATATCAGCTGCCATAAATGAGGTGACCCACATGGAGTTTGGCCCTAGTTGCCAATTTTAACATTCTGGCCACTGCGCTGTTCTTCTTGGTGCTATCTCTGCCTCTCCGCTTCTGTATTCACTGCCCCTTAGCTGCAACTCTAATCACTCTCTCGACTTCCTCAGCAAACCCAACCCCAAAAAGTCGAATTCTTGATCAACTCGGTGTGTTCTCCATGTGACCCTCAAGCCTCCTCTTATACTTTTCTCGTTGATTACTCAACGATCGAAATTAAGTTCCTAATCAACGACTAAGATTAGATCTGACTTGATGCATGACTTTTGGACCCTTTTAACACAGTTTTGTATTAATGCACATTAATATTTTATTTTCCCTAAGTCTAGACTTAGGGACTCCTTTAAAAATATTAATTATTTTAATATCTCCCAAACTGTTTAGAATTTGCCCATACCATTTTTGGGTATTGCAGATCTCATGTGCCTTAGCCTCTCCACCAATTTTCGCGGCTAGAGCACATCCAATGCTACCCCAAATCAACATTTGGGTTTCTCAGCGGGATGCTTCTTATGGAATTTCTGTGTACACAAGGCTGTTTGAAACCTATCCTCTGACACAAGGCTTCACTAAAAGGTGGTGGTTTGGAGATATAGTTGAGAGATGGTGTCAATCCATTTTATTTGTTGTTGGTTATTTCTTAACGAATTAGCTATCAAAAGTATGTTGGAATTATATTTTGGTTGGTCTTTTTTGTAAGTTACTTTCTGCGAGGTTCCTCATCCTGTTCCTCTTGGGGATTTGTGGAGTCTAAGCAAGAATTGGTTCTACTCCCGTCAGTTCAGCAATGTGCTTTCTGCTATGACTTTGAGTCCCTCCCATGGAGGCTTGGCCCCATATGATGGCCTTTTCAACTTTTCTGGGCCAAGACATTCCTAGTTCCCCTGTTGTCTGCATTTCATAATTATCTTGAACTCTGTTGTACTTATTTTTCCTTTGAGGTAATAGATGAAGCATTTTCCAAAAAAAAGTTATTCAATAGATGGTCAATTGAAATAAATCAATGTAAAATAAGATAACTTGAAGAATTATAGAAGATCTATTCTAGGAGTTGGAAGAAAACCCAATTGCACAAAGGAATTTGAGAAGAAGAACACTAAAATATGTGCAAGTTGCAGGACCTTAATATAACCCTCATTAAGGAAATTGTGAAGTTAAAGGAAGAGAAGGTAAGCAAATTAAAGATGGATACATATTAATCAGGAGAACAACTTGCAAGAAAGTAGACAGAATATGCAAAACCATGATCAAATCCTCTTTGAAGAGGTCAAGAGCTTAAAAGAAGAGAAGAAAAGACATCAATCAATGGTAGAATTGAAGACCATAGGCAAAGGGATTGCTAGATTAATTGCACAAGTGATTCATTTGAAGGTTGAAGAAGCCTTGAGTACATGTTAAATCAAGTAAAAACTGTAATAAATGATTGAAGAAGATTGAAAGATAGTGGTAGAAAGTTCTAAACTTCAACTTCAGAAGAAAAAATAAGAAAATAAGAAAATATAATGCAATTGCATAGAAAAATGTGAGTAAATTGATTTACAAATTCATGAATAAAGTCCAAAATTGAAATAATAAGGTACTTATTGATGCCTGTTACTGCAAAATATAGCACCTTAGTGCAAAGGCTTACTAAATAACCTATATTAAGAGTAACAACTGGATGCTGGAGCATTATCACTGTCACCTCAGCAACAACTCCCCTCATTTTAGTGACATACAATCCACCACAAGGGAAGCTTCCCTGGTAGATCTTAGAGATCAAGTAACCCAATTAGATCTAGGCTAAATTCCCCATAAGGGTTCTACAAAAAGATTCACCCAAGTATGCAATTATTAGGGTTTTGGGTTTTTTATGGCGTGATTCCCGTTGAAGAATCAAGGACAATTAGGTGTAGTGTTATTCTTCTTGACTTGATAACAATTTGTGGAGTCTTTTTACTTTTCCTTGTTAGCTTAATCTTCTTCTTCTTCTTATTAATGCATGTGTATGTACTTCATCAAACTGCTATCAAAAACATAAGAACAAGAACACAAGATGTTGGCTCTTTGCCAGGGCCGAAACCTCTCTTCTCTTGAGAGGAAAACCCTTTAGTAAGTTTCTCTTATTGGAACTTCTTATTGATCAATGCCAAACCCTAGACCCTTGACTAGAATGTCCTCCAAGCACAAGTCAAGTCCTTCCTCCTTTCTGCACTTTGTTCCCCGACACTTCCTTCTTCCGGCACTTCACCTTCCGACTCTTCGTCCTCCTTCCAACTGTTGTTAGATCTTGTTGCACTTGCTCTAGAAAAGATATCTTGGATGAGACTCTTTCCTTATGATGATCTCTTCTCTTTCTTCACCAACCAACGAACTTGTTTGACTGTAATAGGAGGGCTGTTATACCAACAGAGACAGCCTCCTTCTCTTCGCACGTGGGACTGTAATAGGCTTTAGAGCAGCTTTATTACCTTCGTTCTTCTTCCTTGCTTCTTCGCTTGTGTGGGAGGCTATTTTAGGCCTATGTTCTAGCCCAAACAAGGATAGATATAAGGCTGTTATGTTGCTGCAGTTATGCCTCTAGGAATGCTTCTGTTTCTCGCACGTGTGACTGTTTTCTACCCTAGAAAACAGTCCTCTTGACTTCGGTCTAGGCTTTACCTTCCTCGCTGCACTTGGAGACCTCTTCTTCGTCCTTTGTTCACCCTTTTCTTGCCTCATTACTTTGCTGATTTCAGAGAGAATGCTTGACATTGTAATGGAGTGGATAACCTCTATATATAGAGGATTGTCCCTCCTTTTAGGCCGACTTGACATTTATAATTCGGATTGCTTCTTTTGTAGGTGTTGTTGCACTGAGGAGACTTGTTGACTTTGCTTGGAGGTATTCTCTTGACTCTAGGACATAAACATACATGGTGTAACATGCCCTTAAGGTCTTCAACATTTTCTTTTGACTCCTTGACTCACCTATAGCACTTAACATGTGCTAGACCTATTTCAATGAGCAACAAACTATTGACATATATTATAAAAATAATATTTCTTTTCTTAAATATAAAAAGTACATTTATGAAGACCGAACCTAGTTACATTTCCTTCAACACTCCCTATTAACTAGGGAGATATTCATACAACATTACAAGGTGTTTGGCTATGTTTCAATCTTGAAGAATTCACATAAGAGAAACCGGATTGGCAATGACTTATAGACACCTTAGTCATTGTCTCTGAAGGTACATACCCACCTGGGTGTTCACTGAGTATGACCTTCTAGGACTATTCTTGTCTTGGCTTCCCAACCCTCAAAGAATATCGGTCCTCTTGCCTACTCTTCTTTTGGATGCCCTACACATCCTCAAAGAGTATCGGATGCCAAATGATTACCCAATCCTCCCATTCTTTCTACCCAAGTGAAGACAAGAATGTTGTGTCTATCACTCCCTCGCAATTGAGGAAGACATGCCCGAGTATCCTTTGACAAGGTACTTCATTAGGGGACTTTTGAGGTCTAAAAATGTGCCTCCTAAGAAAAGTGTACAATCAAAATAAACTTTATAAGAACCAATAACATTCAAGGTGATGATATCAACCATGGGGGATGATTCACCATTTTTGGAGTAAAAAAGTAAAAAGATTAAAAAATAATAAAATAATAAAACTAATTTTTCAACTCTTATTTTCAACTTATCTCCCTAACGTTTTACTCAAATTTCGAGCGGGAGTACTTGTTGGATGTAAAATTTAATGATGTAATCTAATCTTATTTTATTATTTTCCACTATTATTTTATAATATTTTTGGAGGCCCATTTTAGACCTCAAAATGCCGCTAATGTGTCCAAGTTCTTTTGTAATTGGGAACTTGTTATAACTCCCTCTTAGCTAGGACTTGTCCATTCATCAACAACTTCTTCTTTGTGGATCCTCCAGCTGCTTGATCTCCTTCCTTCCTTCGATGTCATGAAGTCTTTATTTGAATCTTCTTGGTAGGGCACTGTCCATCGATCACTTTCCTTCTTGGTTTGTCTTTTCATGGCTTCCTTCGTGGAAAGTGGCCTTCTTGTCATATATCAGGTTCTCTAGTCATTTGGTTATTCGTTGTCATCTTATCTACTCTTCACATGGATGCTTCTTTGTACTTGCTTATTCCCATGCTTTGATCTAGTAGCCCTTCATGACTTCATCCTGATATTTGCTTCAACATTAAATGGTGCTTTTGTTGGATGGCTTCTTCATCATGACATCTTCATATAGTAGAATCAGTTATCCGCACCCTTCATATCTCCAAGGCCTTCATAGGTGTCAAGGGTCCTTTGATCTTTTTCTTCCTTTGTCAGAGTTGTCATTCCTTCTTTTGGGAGATGTCTTCAAAGTATCTTGTTAGATAGTGATTTTTTGCGATCATGGTTTTCTTCATATGCTTGATCTCTTTCTTCATTTTCTTTTTCTTGGATAGATTGGTCAACCACCTTATGCTTCTTGTGGGAGCACTTCTTCATTGTTTGCTTCTAGGACTAGTCAACATTTCTTCTTCACTTACTTCTTAGCAATCTTATATTCCTTATGTGGGTATTTCCTTTTGTTGACCTTTATTATAGTACATGCCTTCGAACATGTCATTGGTGAAAGAGATTCTTTCATACTTGATCATGTCATTGAACTATTCCCATGACTCAATAATATGCATATGATAACATGACTAAACTTTGATGCGTACATACCTCATCTTGATTCTCCTTGATCATCTTAACTTCATTTGGTTGACCTTGGTGTGGCCCTTCTTGCTTCATCTTAGCTTGCCTGCACATCATCCTTTTTTTGAATCCCATGAATGGGATTCCCAATGAGACATCTGCTTTTGTTTATGAATCTTCTTTTGAAGATTCCATCATAGGATCTTGAAGATCCTTACCCTGCAAATGTTTCTTTCCTTTTGATAATGGAGGTCTTATAAGATTCTTAATCATGGTCAGTTTCCTTTCATTGTGGATGAGGTCCTATACTAGCTATGCTTCTTCTACATGAATATCTTGAGCTATATCTACCATGCTCCTATATTCTAGAAGGTATTTCTTGTGAAAATTTATAAATCTACACATCAGAAACCCCTACTGCAATTACTGGTTTAACATCTCCTACTTGTCCTTTGCATTGACAAGTTATTTAATTACATAAACATCGATGAAAAACACTATTGCAGCCTACACATACATACATATCATGAACTGAAATAAACTGAGACAATCACACAAGGGACAATGTTATTTTTGGACAATCGTCCCTGGAAAAACCCAATGAGGTATAAAACCAGTGCAGCATCTAGAGGGTTTGTATTATTAAGCAGATTTTTGAATACAACTAGGGATACAACTAGGGTGCCAAATGCGGCTCACCCAACAGAGAATAATCTTGGCAGAAGTATTTCTATCCGAAGACAGATATTTCGGAAAATCCAACAACTGGATGATCAAACCCTAGAGATGACAAATGATGTCCCCAGTGCTGGGCAACGATGGTTGCTCCAAGCTCTGCGCTGGAACTGCGTCACCCTTTCAGTGAGCCTCCCTTGCTTAGAAAATCAATTTGCTGAACTTCTCTCTCTCTTTGCTCCACAGCAAACCCCAACGCTGCCTCTAAGGGCTTGCGTCAGCCCCTCTAGCTTCTGCATCACCTGCGTTAGCCTCTCTGGTCTCTGTGTCACCCTCTCTGGAGCTGCGTTGTCTCTCCTGGTGTTGCTCTGCCTCTCTGCTATGTATTCTTCGGCCTTGGACTGAAGTCCCTCTACCGAATTGCCCCTCGCTACAACTCAAACCACTATCTCGATTTTCTCAACAAACCACGCCCCAGAAAAATTGAACTCTTTGATCTCTTGGTGTATCTCCAACTGACCGTCAAGCCTCCTCTTATACTTTTCTTGTTGATGAATCAACGTGCATGATCTAATCTCTAATCAACGGCTAAGATTAAAACAACTTGATCCTCGTCACTTAGAACCTTCTCACCCATATTTTTATTAATACACATTAATATTTTTATTTTTCTAAGTTTAGACTTAGAAACTCATTAAAAATATTAATTATTTTAATAACTCTTCATCTCGGTGGAATTTATCCAAACGATTTTGTAATTGCAACTGGGAAGCTGACACTTGGAGATTTTGGCAGGGGTCATCTACAAGGACTAATGGCTGACTTGGTGTTTGGAGGAAGTTTTTGTCTAGGTCTAAAGGGTCTTGGATTGTCTCATCTTGTTTTACTAGTGGAAGAATTGGATTGAGTTTTCCCATATATAGGGGTTTTGCCCTGGCTGGGTGCCTACATCTTGTGTCCCCTGTTGTGATATTATTTGTTTGGCATTTGTCTTGATGAAAGGAACATAATAAATTGAAAGAAGAACTAATAAGAAAAAAAGCAATGACAAGAAAATGTCAAAGTCTAAGGGAATTTTTCTTAAAGAACCTAATCTGTATAATGCCCTTGATTTATCAACAGGCCGACGTGATAGTTTAGGAGGGAGATTTTGAAATTTGAATTTTAATTTTGGAGTCAGGACTTGGTCTAAAATTCATGATTTTGGACAAATTAATTAATTTTAATATGCCCAAAAATGGCCTTCCAAATTTTGACCAATAACATGCTGCCACGTTAGTCAACCAACTATATGATGTTAGCACATCAAACTATTTCCACATCATCACATCTTGTCACCACACCGTTAGCCCTTGGGTTTTTGGACCACAAGATGGGTCTTCAACTGTGATTGAGCATTTCTCTCAAACTGTGAGGACCCACAAAATTCTCCACATACCACCAGAATCAACGTGATGAGGAGAATCCGATGGCAAGGGTCTCCAAGACAAATTCAGTGATCTGCATCATCAAGATCCTTAATAATTATAGGGTGTCCTCATCATCCATGGAACCCAAACCCTAGGGCTAGGGATTTAGCCAACTGCATCATCCCCTGCATACCTATTCATGCTATGACATCAATGACTTGTTGCACCCCTGCATAATCATCCTGCAATTGCTCCCACTTTGACATCAATGTCAACCTAGTCAACACTCGGGAAACATGAAAGTTGTCACAAGAGAATCCTATGCATGAGAGCTATCATGAGTAATACTGCACCAAAGCAAAGGTCATCTATAGATTCTGTAGACACCAACCATGTGGAATGACATAGGTGTGACTTGATGTGAGCTGGACTAACCCATACACCAATGATCACCCTTACAAATGCAGGGTCCCAGAACACCATGAGTACTCATGAGAAGTCAACCAATGCTCTCCAATCCGATTAGGGACGAGATTGTTTATGTGAAGCTATCAAGGGACAAGACATGGTCCAACCAAAAGAAAATGGATACAAACTCAAAACAACAAGGCAGGTCTAAGATACCTAATATAGGGCTTCACATGGTTTTTAGATGGCTTTAACTTGTGCCTCTGGGCCTACAATGGTGGTGAATGTTGTACTGAAAAAATCTATGCACCCCCATGTTGTAAAATGTAACTAGGTTCGGTCTTCATAATGACATGCAATTATGATCTTTGTAAATGATGAAAAGAAGAGAATAAAATTATTTTTGTAATGCCTTGCTTCATGGGTTTCATAAGCAAGAGTTTTTATCTAGATGGCTCCCATTGAGAGCCTTAGGATTTATCATTAGAGTCAAAGAGTCAATGTCATGTATGGAGAAGCCCTTCTTGGGCATGTGTCAAATGTATATAATTCTATAGAACCCTCCAACGACAAGCACTAGCTCTCTTCCTCATGTCGGCTTCAAGATGAAGTAAAGATTTCATGACGGCTTCAAGCTATGGAGACACACCTATTCATAAATACATGTTGGCTTATTTATAGGGGGCAACCACTATAAATATATGTAAAGGCTCTTTGCATTAGACAATGAGAAAAGCTCTGAAATTCGGGCAACAGAAAGAAGAAGAGTTCACACTAAACTCAGAAGAGTAAGGGACAACAAGGGTTTGTTTTAGGCCAGTCAGAGTATACAGTTCAGAGCTCCACAGTGAAGAAGTTCGGACATGTCTCTTTGTGATTTCGGATAGACAGTGACAATGAGAAGTTCGGATCTATGGGTGAAGGTCTCAATGCTACAGCAGAAAGATTCAGTTCGGATGAGAGTATCTATACCACAACTAGATGATATATAGAAGCCATGGTTCAGTGATACGAAGGAGCTGCTATTATGTGAAGTAGCACAGTGTTTTGGTGCTGCTGCAGTAAGGACGTTTGGTAACAATACAGTGATATGGTTCAGTGCCATCTCAAGTATGTCTACAGTTTGTTGCTATCACATCATGCTCAGAAAGGAGATGATCTCAATACGTAAGAGGGGAACCGAAAGGAGGAAGGAGAAGACAGTCAGAGAGCTAGTGTTTTGGTCTTGGAAGTGGTTAATAGGTCAAGGGTCTTGGTCTTGGTATTCATCAATCGGAATCTCTATAAGAAGAATTTGTGCGGGTTTTCCTTTGAAAGAGTGAGAGGTTTTGGCCCTGGCTCATAGCCTACATTCTGTGTCTCTTGTCTATTTATGTTCATGCATTGGTTACTATTTGATGAAGAAGAACACTAATAATATCCAATTACCGGGATGACCACGTGATGACAGAACCTCAGAACAATTAAAGCTCCAAGTGATTCTATGGTAGGGTGATTCTACTAGGAGGGGTGGAGGTGTTGCCCACCATTCATCCTCCGAACCCTGGAGTCATGGGAGGACTGTGCGAGTCATGCTCCCCTAGACGTGTGATGATGACTGTCGGATGCCTACTGGGAATCAGGTCGGTATAGCCGACGCTGTCACCTTAGAGTTTATGAATGGTTAGGTCAGTAAAACTGACCCCATGGTATACTCCAGTAGAGGACGGATAGGATGGGAGCAGAAGAGATTAGGAAAGATAGGATGATTTTAGAATAGCTTGGGAACTTGAATAGGGAAAGTCATGCCCATTAAAACCTTAAACCTAAAATCTAACTTTGGGACGAAGTTTTCTGAAGGGGGAGTGTATGTAACGAACCATCCCTAAAAAAAAAGAACACATATTGTATGCTCCTATTTAAAAAAAATAAATATAATAATA
>APFE031504288.1:161417-252944 GCA_000404065.3 Pinus taeda | reverse complement strand
TTTAATTCATTCATCAGGTGAATATTGAACTTGGCTGTCATGGGCATGGAGTCTAACATCTGGTAATATTTATCACCTAGGGCTTTCCACTCTAGCTCTCTGTGTGGGGCATTACGAGGTTGAACATTCAGGACTATTGGTGTCTCCATGGCTAAGCAATAGTTATGACTTGGTGCTGAACTGGTTTTAGCGGGCAGGAGACCACAGAGGGCTAATTTTGCAGAAGTAAAGCCAATTCTAAGGGTAAATGAGGCAACTGTGGTGACAATGGTGTAGAATGCTCAACAAGAGTTAGTTGAGGGATTGTAGGAGCTGGCAACTCTGTTTTCCTTGTGAATTATGCCTTTTAGGTTTACAGTCCACGAATGCGCGGACAGAATGGGAATTTGGGGAAGGGTGACTGTATATGGGTCCAGCAGGTGAAATTCGACCCTGCACCTGTGAGGAACGCTCGTTTTTCCGGGGATTTGCTGGTAAAAACAGGTTGTCTTACTCTTGTAAATTTAGTTCCGGAGAAATATGGACATAACTTAGCTCTGAAGGGATGCTCTGGGTAAATATCTGGTGAATTGCCGGCAATGGTGACAAAATACAAGCGGGTTGTAGGCGACAGCGTTCTTCAGGTCGATTTCAGTAGGTTGGCGGCAGATGGACGTAATTTTCATGCAGAGGAGAACAATAGTTCTTTCAGCGAAAATGAGAAAAAATGCGAAAATCGGCTAAAATATGGACTTTTGGGTTATTGGCGCACTTTTTGGATGACGTCATCAGGTGGGGTCAGGGTCGGGTGACGTCAGCATGACGTCACTGGGTGACGTGGCAGTCTGTGAGTGGTCCACGAGGATTGCACAGGTGGCAGACACGTAGGAGCTCTGGCGGTCGGAGGTGCTGACAGGGCGCCAAGTGGAAGTGACGTGGGCGGGCGTGGCGCTGGCGTGGGCAAGCGGTCTTGCAGAGTGGTAAGTGGGTTTTCTCGGACCGCCTTCCATACGGTCGCGGTATTGTCAGAGGGCGCTCCGAGAGAATATAAGGGTGATGCGTGGCAAAGGCCTGACGTCACCCTCTGACAGTTTCTCGGAAGGTATCTTTCGGTCGCGGATGCCCGTCCGATATCATGTGGGCCGTCGGATGGGAAGGCCCAGATCCGACGGTCGACGGATCGATAAGATGCGCGGGTAATACGGACTGCGGGGAAGGATAAAATATAATTTTTTCTGAAATTTGCGCCTGGCGGAACTTTGGAAAAAGTGGGTTTTTTGGGTTTTTTCAGCGTTACGGGTCAAATGGGTTTTTCCAAAGGTTCATTTACAAAGTGGGTTTAAGGCTATTAATCCGAGAAAATCTCGGATTAATCCCTAGGATTAATTCTTTGGCGCTCTTTGGGTTGCGCTTAAATGTTCTAGTGCTTGAAGACCCTCAAAGTCATACATAGAGCTATAATGCTCGGGGAAGGGGATACATAGATTTTTTGGGTTTTTTGCCAAGTTTTACATAGTAATAGGGGGAATAGGGGGTATAAGGAGTTACATAATGATAGGTTAGTAGTTAATATGGATGAAAAGGGGTGGATGAGGGAGGTAAAATACTAAGCTCTTTTTATGAAATCGACTTAGTTTTGGGGAAGTAGATCAAAATGAAAAGAATTTTTGCACCAGAAATGTGTCTATTAAAGAAACTAGAACCAACAAAAGACTTTGATTTTCTTTGTGTACATGGGTGGCATAGGGATGTAAGTTATGAATGTGATAGGGGGTGATTTGGAAGCTAGACATGCTCCATTAGGCTTCTGCAAGACTGCTGCAAAATAGGCCATTTGTACTGGCACCATGTTTTTACCTTTGCTTCAGGCCAATGCAGTGCCATGAACCAAACTTTCTGCAACCCCCTCTACCTACCCACTCTATTGCCTAGCATTTTTTGTTACTCCAGGGAGGGTACACTTAGATTTGCAAACCCTTTTGTGCCTTTTATTTTCCTTTGGCTTTCTTTTGATCTTTTATCTAAAGCTACCCTTATTGCTTCCAAGGTCCCAGATTAAACAGTTGGGAACCTTATTTCACTACCTATCTACTTTACCTGCCAAGATTGAGATGTTTGGATAGGTTTCTTTCTCTAATCTATAACAAAAATTGAAACATGGCATGACCCAGCTTAGGCTGTTGGGTCACCCATCCAGAAGTAGGGCAGCATCAACCAAAACAATTATACTTCTTCCACAAGAATATGAGATCTTTGTATCACCAAAGTAGATCATATTGGCACTTCCCTTGCCAATCATGAAAGATGAAACCTATTGGTATAGGTATCTAACACATGCATATACATAAGAGTAAGTAAATTTTTTTTACATCATCTTTCCTTTTTTTTTTCTTTATTCTTCTCTCTTTTATTTTGGAGGCCCACTAGTTGTCTCATGGAGGTTTTTAGCTAGTAGGTTTTCCCTAGGTGCCTTAAAAGAGGCTTTTAACCAGGGATCTTTTATTGCTTTTGTTTTTTCTTTCTTTTTTCTTAGGCTCACAAGCTTCCTTAGGGATGTTTTCAGTAAATCAACTTGCCTCAAGTGCCTCAAAGGATGTTTTCACTTGAGGGTTTTTTCCCTCTTTTTTCCTTTTTGTTTGTTTGTTTTATTTTTCTCTTTTTTCCTTGTTGATTAGACATTGAATGGATTGGGAGCCCTGCTACTCTCAATCACATTTAACTCTTTTCTTATTGAATAAGCAAACTCAACCCTTGAGAGGGGCTTCTTGCGGAAATTTAGCCTGTAGCTATTCACTAGAAGTGGGATATTCTCTTCATCTATTATCCTGACATTTATCAACAAGGGAAGGTCCCAACCATATGGTCATGAGTTTCCCTTTAAAATATTTGAAACTATAGTCATAGAAGAGGGTTCAATCTCCCTATTGAAAGGATTTGGATTTGATATATTTATCATCTTAGGCTTTCCTTTTCAATTGAACCACTTCAATGTGCAACAGGGATTGCATTATGAACTCATCAAGTGCATTTAGCTACTGTAGTCTCTCTTCTTGTTCCTTGGTGAGATCCATGTCAAGCTGTGTTTATATTCTTAGTGTATTTTACTCAAACTCAAGAATAGTAGGGCCTTATTTCCATATACCAACTCAAAGGGGGCGAGCCTAATAGTGGTCTTCCAAGTGGTGCTGTAGGCCCAGTCAAGAAGCCTCTCTTCCAATTCTTTTATGTTGCTGCTAACTACCTTAGTCAGAGTGCTTTCCAGTGCTCTATTAGTCACTTCCACTTTCCAATTTGCTTGAGGGTGATATGTGATAGATTTTATGTTTGATATGATGTTGGCTCATGATTCCCTCTATCATATTGGAAGTGAACTGGGAGCCTTGGTCCATCACCAGTTCTCTTTGGAAACCAAATTTGTAGAAGATGTTTTCCCTTAAGAATTCAACTACCTTTTTCTCTATTGCTTCCTTTACTGCATTCACCTCAATTGTCTTGGCCAAATAGTCTGTGCACATAATGATGTACATATTCTATTCAAATGGAGGATTAATAGGGCCAATAAATTCCATGCCCCACTTTTAAAATAACTCAAAATCCACTTGAGGTTGTAAAGGCATCTCATCCCTTTGAGTTGGTTTCCCAATCCTCTAAATGTATCTATGGGCATCTTGATGAAGGGAATGACAATAATATCCTTTTTTAGGTTGTCCTCTTAGTAACAAAATGGCCCCACAAGGTCCATCATGACAAGTCGAGAGAATTTCATAAACCTAATTTTCCATCACACATATTCTCAACATCTAATGAAGCCTAGGTTACTCTTGATCCAAGTCTAAGGAGCACTCTTTCTAAAAATATTGCTTTTCTCCTTTGAAGATAAATGAGGGAGAAATTGGAAAGTTGCTAAAAAGTTTTCTATGTCATCAAATGATGGATACAATAGTGATATGGAAAAAAGGTGCTTATGAGGGAGATGGTCATCCACCATCCCTTCATCCTTTGTAGGAAAAATTAGCCTTGACAAAAAGTCTAAAAAGACATTTTTCTTTCCCTAGTTTTTCAACAATGGTTAGATAAAATTGCTGTAGCAACAATAAACATCTAATTATTCAAGTATTTACATCATGTTTATTCATCAAATACTTAATTATTGCCTGGTTAGTATGTACAAAAACATGATATCTAGTAATCTAGTGCTTGAATTTATTCAAAGAATGTACAACAACTAGAAGTTTTTTTTCAGTGACCGTGTAATTAAGTTTATCTTTGGACAAGTTTTTTCTAATGAAATGAATGACATAAGTCAATTTAACTTCAAGTTGCCCCATTGTTGTCGCAACTTCTTTGTATGATGCATTTGTGTGGATGTGGAAGGGAAAGACCCAATTTGGGCCTATAAGGTGGTGCAATTGTCAATTTATCTTTCATCTCTTCAAATTCCCTCTAACATAAATCTATCCAACAAAACTCTAAATATTTTGTTAGCAAAGAAAATAAAGGTGAAGCAATCTTGCTGAAATAAATAATGGATCTTCTATAGTACCCAAAAAGTCCTAAAAAACTCCAAACATATCTCTATTTTTTAGGAACATGAACCTTTCTAATAATGGTTATTTTATTGGGATGAATATGAATGCCTTTTGCAGAGAGAAATATCCCTAAAACTACTCCTTCATTCATAAAAAATAAACACATTTTAGGGATTAAGGAGAGATTCATCTCTCCCCACCTCTATAAAGCTTTGCTGAGGTTGGAGAGGGCATCTTGGAAATCATCTCCATAGGGTGTAAAGTCTTCCATATAGATTTCCATTATGTCATGTAAGATATCAGAGACAATGCTCAATATAACTCTTTGGAAGGTAGCAGGGGCATTACACAAGCCAAATGGAAGAACCATGTACGAAAAATTTCCCCATGGACCTGTGAAGGTGGTATTATCCTGTCTTCAGGATTGATTTGAATATGATTATACCTGCAAAATCCATCAAACAATGAAAATAAATTTTTCCCTGCAAGAACATCCAAGGCTTGGTTAATAAAAGGCGAGGGAAAGTGGTCCTTCTTGGTGGCTCTGTTGAGTTCCCTATAATCAACATAGATTCTCCATTTTCCATTCTTCTTAGGGAAAATGACTAAGGGAGATTCCCTAGTTTTTCAACAATGGTTAGATAAAATTGCTGTAGCAACAATAACCATCTAATGATTCAAGTATTTACATCATGTTTATTCATCAAATACTTAATTATTGCCTGGTTAATATGTACAAAAACCTGATATCTAGTAATCTAGTGCTTGAATTTATTCAAAGAATGTACAACAACTAGAAGTTTTTTTCAGTGACCATGTAATTAAGTTTATCTTTGGACAAGTTTTTTCTAATGAAATGAATGACATAAGTCAATTTAACTTCAAGTTGCCCCATTGTTGCCACAACTTCTGTGTATGATGCATTTGTGTGGATGTGGAAGGGAAAGACCCAATTTGGGCCTATAAGGTGGTGCGATTGTCAATTTATCTTTCATCTCTTCAAATTCCCTCTAACATAAATCTATCCAACAAAACTCTAAATATTTTGTTAGCAAATAAAATAAAGGTGAAGCAATCTTTCTGAAATAAATAATGGATCTTCTATAGTACCCAAAAAGTCCTAAAAAACTCCAAACATATCTCTATTTTTTAGGAACATGAACCTTTCTAATAATGGTTATTTTATTGGGATGAATATGAATGCCTTTTGCAGAGAGAAATATCCCTAAAACTACTCCTTCATTCATAAAAAATAAACACATTTTAGGGATTAAGGAGAGATTCATCTCTCCCCACCTCTATAAATCTTTCTTGAGGTTGGAGAGGGCTTCTTGGAAATCATCTCCATAGGGTGTAAAGTCTTCCATATAGATTTCCATTATGTCATGTAAGATATCAGAGACAATGCTCAATATAACTCTTTGGAAGGTAGAAGGGGCATTACACAAGCCAAATGGAAGAACCATGTAGGAAAAATTTCCCCATGGACATGTGAAGGTGGTATTATCCTGTCTTCAGGATTGATTTGAATATGATTATACCTGCAAAATCCATCAAACAATGAAAATAACTTTTTCCCTGCAAGAACATCCAAGGCTTGGTTAATAAAAGGCGAGGGAAAGTGGTCCTTCTTGGTGGCTCTGTTGAGTTCCCTATAATCAACATAGATTCTCCATTTTCCATTCTTCTTAGGGAAAATGACTAAGGGAGATTCCCACCATTAGAGAAATTTTGAGGTCTAAAATAGGCCTCCTAAGGAATATTATATAATAATAGTGTAATTAATAAAATAATATTAGATTACATCATCAAATTTTACAGGGAAAAAAGAAAATACTAATTTTTCAATTAGTATTTTCAATTTATCTCCTTACGGTTTTGCTCAAATTTAGAGCGAGAGCGCTCATTGGATGAAACAATTAATTACTCATCCAAGGAGTACCCATGTTTCATACTTTTGATGAACCCTTCTACATGAAAAATGAGAAATACATGAAAA
Organism: Pinus taeda; assembly: GCA_000404065.3. Taxonomy (NCBI): domain Eukaryota; kingdom Viridiplantae; phylum Streptophyta; class Pinopsida; order Pinales; family Pinaceae; genus Pinus; species Pinus taeda. Next base: position 246,437 of record APFE031504288.1, on the reverse strand, counting down.
AAACGTGATTGCAATCACATTTTTCATGTATTTCTCATTTTCATGTAACAAGGTCCATCGAAAGTATGCAACATGGGTACTCATTGGATGAGGAATTTAATTCTACATCTAATGAGTGCTCCCACTCAAAATTTGAGTAAAAACATAGGGAGATAAGTTGAAAATATGAGTTAAAAATAGTTTATTTATTTATTTTTAATCTTTTTACTATTTTACTCCAAAAATGGTGAATTATCCCCCATGGTTGACATCATCATATTTAATCCTATTGGTTCTTATAAAGTTTATTTTGGTTGTACATGTTTGTTTTGAGGCCCATTTTTGAGCTCAAAATTTATATAATGTCACTATTCAAGATTGGGTAGATGAAACCTGCATCTAATAATTTCTACAATTCTTTTTTATAATGTCCTTTAGTGCAGGGTTCATTTGCCTTTGGGACTGAAAATCATGTTTGTGGTTTTATTTGTTGAATATATGATGGGTGCACATGAAAGGGTGTACTCCCTTCATTCCCTTGTAATCCCATCTGGAGGCATCAATATTCTGCCTCAAAATAGTGAACACTTTTTCTTCTTGATCAACTAAAAGAAAGGGGTTGATTTTCAGAGTTTTGGAGGAGCCAATTTATATAATTTTGGCATGATTTCGGTCTAAAATGACAATGATCATATATTCCCAAGAACTATCTTGAGAAAAACCAAAATTTTTTTGTAGATTCATATTTCAAGCCATCAATACTCACAACAACATCATATTTATTTTGCAAAAAATTGTCAATCATATTATCTTCATCTAACTATCTACTACTAATGGTGGTTTCTAATGTATATATAGGATGGGGTGATGATTGTACATGTCTTCTTCTTCTTCTTCTCATTGTTCTACCCAAATAGGAAGATCATGCTCAATGAGGGGTTTGGAAGGGGGATATAATACAAGTTATTTTTTAGATTGCCCATTTGTGATTGCCATACTTCCATCCCTACAAATGATGTAAGCATCTGCAGGGGCGAACCAAGGTCTTATTAAGATGAGAGGATGGCAATTAAACTTGGTTTTAGGCTGAAGAACAAGGAAATATGTAGTATGCTCCCAACAATCAATGGAAACCATGATATGTTCAGTGATTCCTTTTGGTGCTACTATGTATCTATCAAAAAGTCGTAACGTTATGGTGGTTTTCCTTAGGGGTCATTTGAGATTAAGCTTAAGCACAATCTCCTTGGTCATGGAACTTATTGCAGCCCCTAATTCAATGAGAGTGTTGGGGACCATAATAACATTGATGTGCACATCTACTACTGGGCTTCTAGGATCTAAATACTTTGGGATGATGACCTTCCTAAGGATAAGATTAGCTACCCTCCCGTTGATGGTGCTAGACCTACCAACATGTCAGGGAATCTCCCCGATAAGAAGTCCCAACTAGACCTCATACCATTTGGAATAGGATTCCCACTAGTGGGTAGTACAATAGTGCCTTGATTGCGGTAGCATGCAAAGGTAAGCAAGATATCTTTGTCGGAAGCAAGTGTGTGACATTGCGGTGAGTTCAGAGAGATGCATGGGGAGGTTCTAACACACTAAGGGGAAAAGGAAGTGTGTCCCTTAGAAGTCTATAAAAGTATGCATCCTGAAAGGAACACAGGAGCAGAATGACATCAGAGGTTTGAAGCGGAGTCCATAATCTAAGGTAACGAGTTAATCAACAACACGATTCCAACAAGATTCATATAATCATATACAAAGTAGTTCATACACGAATGCATAAGTTAAATAAAATACATCACTAAAGCGATCAGAATAGTCCAACTATAATAACAACATATGCATGACAACATGCTGACTCTGTTATATTATATAAAGTGAAAGTTCCATCCATACATACAACCATGACAACCACTAGCCCTAATAGTGGAACATTACAGCCAATACCGCTTGCTTCTCCAAAGAGATGCACTCACTCTACACCATGGAGAAGCCAAGGCTCATCACAATACTCTCTAAGCCTTCTCTAAGCAATGCCCAGCCAAAAGCTTGGCTCCCAAAGCCTGTTCTATGATTTATGAGGTTCTATATATAGAAAAGGGTGGGGTGACCCTTGACATTCCCCTTTGACTCTTGGACTACCCTCATGACTCTTCAACTTCGTTACATATAACTCTTTACATTACACAATTATTGTTTGCATTCCACTAATGACACTTGGAATTTCACTTTACATTAAATTTTATTATAACAAGTATGGCCCATAGTAGTGACGTGGTCGAGACAACTCATGACACAACTCGACATGACACTGTTGAAATCTACTGGTTGAAGGTGATGTCCATGTCAAGCAAATGTAATGATGAGTGATGGATGTGTCCTTGTATGTACTTTGTCTTCACCTTTGCATAGCTTGGTGCAGCAGGGTCTTCAGTGGTCTTGGTCTTTGCAAGATGGTTCTATGCATGTAATCCTTTCACTTGCTACTCGATGTGCTTTGTACATCCATCCAACTACAAGAAAGTCTTCTAGCATGGGCTCCTTCTTAATCCTATTCATCGTCTTGCCATGTTCCATCAATGTACCTATTCCTGCAATTTACTCATGATAGGATGACATCAGATCCGAAAATCTCCTAGTCTATCATGATGCATTATTTTCCGTGTTCGGGTCCAGGTGGTCGGGAGGGAGGATAGGAAACTGAAACTACACAGAGCACATCTCAAGTTGGGATGAGGAATTTCGGATCTCGGTTTGCACTGTCGGAAATAATTGTGCAATAACCATTGGGAGGCAAAATTGGGCAATGAGAGTCACCATTGTTAGCTGCAAGATGAGATCCTGAGTGGGACAATTTCTGTGTAGTTTCCTGAGGGAGGACAAAGCGGGGTTGCAGAGGGACTGTTGGGAAGTTCTACGTAGTTTCCTGAGGGAAGAAAAAGCAAGGCTGCTAGGAATTTCTATGCAATTTCTGAAGGGAAGATAGAACAAGCCTTCAAAGGGACTACTGGTTAGTTCTTTGCAGTTCCTGTGAGGAAGACAAGGCTGAGTAAAGTGGAACTACTGCGCAGTTTTCAAGAGGAATACAAGACATGCCATAGGGATACCAGATGGGAATTATGTGAAATTTCCTGGAGCAATGTAGAGCAAGCCAGCAGGGGACCTGCCGAACAGGACTGCGCAATTTATGGAGACAATGCAAAGCAAGGCATCAGAGGCCTTGTTGATCATTTCTGCACAGTTTCTGAAGGTAATGCGAGGTAGGTAGTAGGGGAATAAACTGGCCATGTTTGCATAATTTTGGAGAGCAGTGTAGCCCTGCGTCTTAGTGCAATACTAGTTTCCGATAGTCCAGAGGGAGGTTTGATGACTATGCTTGAGAAATGCATAGTTCAGTTAGGTTGTGGAGGAAATTTCTGTATAGTTTTGGGAGGTAGACATGCTGTTCACTTCCAAGATTGTGTAGTGTAGCTATCCTGGAGGAAAAACTCAAGAACTACGCATTTTTGGGCAGCAGAGCAGGGTCACTAAGGGCTAAGACTACGTGGTGCAACTCAGTTAGGGTCCGATTGAAGGAGGTTGTCTAGTCGAGCAGATTTTTAGGAAAGTTGCTAACTTTCGAAAGAAAGTGAATTTCTGCAGACTGAAAATGTGATCATACACTTAGCATATTTTAATGACAAGACAACACAGACCAACAAGACAAAACATGTGCTCAGTGAGACTGTCTTAAAGCTAAGAGTGACAAGTGCGACACTTGAGATAGAACTTTGAACGACTGTGATTACACTTGCAGGATTGTGTTTAGAACTTTGTGTGTGAGTACAAATGATGTTCACAGGGCGAAGACAACTCAGGTACACAAATAAAAACCTTCAAAATCACCAGAATAATATCACAAGCATCACAAAGCAATCAACATGCCAAAGGACGACCATTGGTCAAACAAGCGAAAAGGAAGCAAGACACATAGAGGAAACACATGGAATGAATTTTAGTGCTCACAAACATGCATGTTATTGAAGAAAAAATGATATAAAAATGATAAGAAGTCCTTTAAGCTACATTAAGGGATGTACTTCAAAAAGGTGTACTTTACTTACCATACTTACCCTCCAGATGGTTATGCATCTGACAAAGTTTGCATGCAGTCCCGATATTTGATCATAACTCGGTTCCTTGGTTCTTCTTTTCAGCTCCTTGAGAGTCATCTAGCATGTCATCCTTCCTTGTGGTCACTGAGAGATACATCTGCATAGTTTCAATAGGAAGTGATTGTTTCCTGGATGATGTCCTGGTAGGACACCTCTGCGTAGTTTCTGGATGCAATGCAAAATTGACAACTAGGACAAAACTACGCAGTTTTGAGATCCAAGACACTACTGCAGGATGGGGTCTTGGGAGGAAACCTATGCATAGTTTCTGAATGTAAGGAAACTGGGAAGTTGAGGGACAACACTGCACATATTCTGGAGATAGTGGGTTGTGACTGAGGGAAGGACACTGGATTAAACCACTGTGTGGTTTTGGATGCCAAGGGAGGCTGGGCTCTCTGTGCATTGCACAGTTCTAGTGGGCAAGGGAAAAATCTTAAGGGTTGTAGAAGATAATTGTGAAGTTCTAGAAAGATGGATGAGGCTAAGTTGCTAGGGAAACTAGCTAAGTGTGAGATCTGTGAAACTGATGCAAACAATGATAGAACTTTGACTACGATCACACACTTGAAAACTTAGCGATACAACATAGAATATCCTGAACATATAAAACATACTCTACTTGATGCGACAATATTCGTGACAAGAGTGCATGAAGTGAGTGTGAAACATGTCTATGTAATGAGGACAACTCACACGCACAAATATTTCCCCTTGAAGCAAAATAAACTTCCCTTTACATGACAAATGATAATCCCCTGCCCAAAGATGACACCTGCTACATAAATATGAGAGTGTGAACGACTATTAGAATCAAGGAGGGGAGCTCAAGATCATCAGCTTACTAATAAGTGACAAAGGAATGATTGATCAGAAGATCCACAGTAGGCTCCGAAATTTGCATGCGAGCCAAAATTTTAGAGGGTGGTTGTAGCCACTACAACATTAGCGACACACTGGTAGAAATCCATCTCTCTGCATGGACTTTATCTCGTGAAAGCGAGTCTAACTCTTCCAGAAGTATTGTTTGATTGTTTGATCACCATAGCTTCCTCACTAGCTTGAGTGAAAGATGTAGTCCCTACCATTCTCTTGATCGGTCATCACACATTGTTTCCAGGAAAACTAGTGTCTTTTTGATCTACTAGCCCTTTAGGATTGGCAACTATCCTAGAAACAAACAATCAAAGCAATTTGGAATTTCCTCTATGTATGATAGATAAGAGAGAGGCAAAGGAACCAACCTGGATCTTCCGCTTGACTCCTTGCTTGAACTCTCTCCCCCTCAAGAGAGCTTGCAACTCCTTTCCTACTTATCCCGCTTAGAGAATATTTGTAGAGATAAAGTAACAAAACACCATCAAAGAATCTTGATCTATTATATCATAAGCATTGCAGAATCAGAAATACAATGAACATACAATGGAATTCACAAATTCACAAATACACGATTGTATGGAGTAAAAATCAAAGAAATTTATTAAAATAGAAGAGAGAATTACAACCCAGCTGTTTGATCCAGCATCATCCTCCCAGCATCAAAGCCTTCTTCACCTCATTAAAAGAAAGATCACCCAACAATACAATGTTCCTTCTCAAAGACAAACTATCAGCACTTCCTTACAAATTACAAAATTCCAGCCTATAGATCTCTCAGATGAGGGATCCATTTATAGATGTCTGCAAGGTGTGAGTCATCTCTAGGTTTTTTATTAGTGTCATTCCACTTGTTGTTCTTGGTTCCACATGGAGATTTCTTGGATCTCTTACTCATCCCTGGGCGAATTCAGAGAGGCAAGTGCCATAGGAGAAGTTTCTAGAAGATTCCATGAGCATCCACTTAGCAAACTGTCTCAGACATTTGTCCATTCTTGCTCATTGCACCCCACATAAGGCCTCTTCAGTATGCATCACACCTGGCTAGTGTAGGAGTTAATATGCATCGCACCTTGACAGTGGAGTAGTTAGTATGGTCCAATTTTGGCTAGTTCTGAGTGGTTTTTTAGGTGGAACTTCTGGGGAATGATGTAATCAGTTGACCATGATCCTTTAGGGTATGAAGCAACACTTTTAGGGGTTAAAGAGCCCTTGGTTTATTGACATATAAGATTGGGGTTGCAGTGACCAAATATGTCTATAACAGTTGCCCCCTAAAACATGAAGTCGTAAATTTTTTGATGTCGGATGAAATGATTTATCATGAGGATCTGAGGTCTTTGACTCGGAAGGTGACCTGTATAAGATACAATAAAATACATCATCACAATATAATTTTCCATGATCTAGCTAAGGCGGGCATTCCCATGCTCAGCTTCATAAATTCATTTTCATGTACATAGAACAGATAATCATCTGCAGTTGCAGATTGGTGATTCTTTATATGTAGAGTCATCATCCCTTAACTTGGATGATCATATGTGCATATTTTGTGTACATTTGATGTCTTTATATCCCTAAATATATCGCAACCTGGATGGATGAAGCTAGATCTGGGGTCTTCAAACTCGTTCAATCTTTGCCCAATGTACAAGTTGATCCATGTGAAAAGATGTCCTGAAGTCGAACATGGATAGACATTGCCAGATTACCGGCCAATAATGTAAGTTGTTAATAGACGCGAGAGGAATCACTGATAATGACAATGACCCTTAAGGTACTACAATACAATTCACGTGGTGCGAATATATGATTTGATGTCGAACACCACGCAAAATCTTTCGATTGAAGGCCATTGATGTAAACCTGTCGCAGGAAGTGAGAAACTTTCCATTGAGGCATGCAAGCTTCAAAGTACTGAAAGGGTTGTTTCTAAGTCAACTTCTTGGATAATGAGCTAATGTTGACAAGAAGTGACCTGTCGTAGGAGGGCCTTAATGTATCCCACATCAATGACACGAAATGAATAAAATGATTTTCTGGAGGTGAAAAATGATCTGATGATACAAGGTTCAGGAATGGCGGCCATAAAAAATGGAGGGTGAAGGTATTGCAGTGGATGAGACACTAACTGGATGGTGAATTCTTTGAATGACTTCTCTTGAACATATCGGCGACACTGAGTTGGATTGGTAGCATTAACCCCAAAAGATGGATGATACGGAGGACCAATGGTGATATGACCTGTGAACGGAATAACCCAACCTGACTCAATCATGGTGATGGAGTGAAAGTGTCATGTTCAAGAGCGACCTGTTACCAATAAAATTCTTTAAGTTTTCTCCCCTTTTTCCCCAGTCATTGCTGACCAGTACCTCTTTATTTTTGTAAAGCTTGAGGAGGATAACATATGCTTGTTCTATAATTTTCCCTTCGAGCAAACCTATCGCTATGTTTTAGCGAGCCTAGCGACAATGAAACTTGTTCTTGTCTGGGTGGACAAGTTTGTTGCTATTGTTTTAACGAGTTTAACAACAAGGATAACTCGGTCCTTTTCATGTTTATAGAGTTTGAAAAGGGATGAAAAGGAAACTCCAGTAGTTCTTTTTCATAGCATAATCCCTTAAGTCCGAAAAAGGATAAAATATAATGAAAGGGATGATTTTTCGATAACTTTAGCGAGCCGAAAAGACAAGCACTCGAACTTTTTCGTTAGATAATCCCTTAGGTTCGGAAACGATTAAAATATATAGGAGGCATGGCACTTCCAATCACTTTAGCAAGCTGGAGAGGCCAATAGCTCAACAATCTTTACATATTTAACGAGTCTGAAAAGAGTTTAAAGTAGACTCATTTTTTGAGGAACGGGTGGTGTTTAGGGTAGCAACTGGTTTCAGGTAAGATTGGAACTTCTCAAAACATGGTGATGTGAAGGGGGTGGCTAACAGGACCACTCATCATAGCTGTTCCTCAAAAAGGTATACCATATGATCGGCCAAAAGAATGGAGGTGATGGCAGGAACACAACCAAGGCTCAAAAGGATAATATTATGGCAATCACAAAGGTTACTTACCAAAGGTGGGTTCATTTTTTAACGAGCTTGAACTCTGGGGGAACATATGCTCAATGGTAGGTTTATCTTTTAATGAGCTTGAACCATGCGATAACATTGCTCATAGCCCGAGTCATTTTTTAATGAGCTTGAACTGTGGGATACCATATGCTCATTAGGTGGGTTCATTTTTTAACGAGATTGAACTCTAGGGGAACATATGCTCAGTAGGTGGGTTCATTTTTTAACGAGCTTGAACTCTAGGGGAACATATGCTCAGTAGGTGGGTTTATTTTTAACTAACTTGAACTCTAGGGGAACATATGCTCAACTTCTTTTTATGTGAGTTAGAAACAACAAAACTAAAAAGCTAAAAAGCTAAAAAAGACTAAAAGCTAAGGAAATACTGAGGTTAGGTAGGATAGATTCATCAGCAGCTAGACAAAACACTTCCTTTGCTTCGTTTGCAGTGCAGACAAAGGTGAATGGTGTGTCAGACCAATCACCTAACTTAAGAAGTTGACAAAATAAAAAACTAAAATTCTAAAAGCTAAAAATCTAAAAAGCTAAAAAATGAAATATGTCATTTTTTGCTTGCATAAAAAGGTTTGCATGCCCCCAGACATCGAGAAAAGGAGAGTCTCTAGGTAACCATATGGAAATCACTGTGGTTAAGCAGGATTGTTTTTGTCAGAGGAGCTGACGAAAACTTCCTTGGTTTTGTCTATCAAATAGACAAAGGTGAATGGTGTGAGATAACACTTCCAATCACACAACCTACAGGGAAACCTATCTTTTTAGTTGGGTTCGTCTACCTAGGCAGACTAGGGTGCATGCCCCCTAATCTTCGTTACATTCACCCGACTACTCGCGATAATTAGGTGGATGGAATGAAGGTTGAAGAGACATTCTAGACACAAAAGGACCATTTAGGGATGGTGTTTGACTTGAAGCTGTGCTTGAACTGGGAAATGAAAGCTGGTCAATTGTGACAATTTTGCTTTCATGCAGGAAACAAATCACTCGAAAGAGTGTTGAGACAATAGCTTCCATGTTGTAAACATAGTCACGCCCAAGGAGTAGATTGTAATCTAATGGTCCTTGGACTACCATCACATTCAAGTGAACAATTTTCCTTCTCAACGTTATCGGTAACTTAGGAAGGATCCCTGACGGTTGACTGGTTCCTTTGTTAAAGCCTGACAAATTCTGAGTAATAGGCATAAGCGATGGTGAACCAAGTACTTTCCAAGTAGTTGAGGAAAGGATACTCACTAAAGCCCCTTCATCTATGATAGTTCTAGACACGATCATTTTGTGAATTTGTACTATGATCCGGAATGGTACATTGGAAGGAAGGCGGGATCTTGCTAGTCGATTCCAATTGAAGGAAGCAACTAGACTGCTTGGAGGGGGTACCGAATAAACAGTTGAACTGACTCCTTGAGTAGCGAGAACTGGGGGATTATCTTCCTGTTGTGAAGGAATGGGCCGATTGCCCCCAAGTTCATTGGACTCTGAAGTAATAAGAAGAATTTGAATGGTATCGTTCTCATTCTCTTTGGGAATGGTATCATTTGAAGGTGGACCTTATGAAGGTAAAACTGGGTCGGCTGCCATCTCGACCTACTGACTTTGGTCCGCTATGGACTCAGAAGATTCACTCTCAATGATAGGTATTTCGACCAATGATCGAGTTATGTCAGTCGGATTTTCAATTAGTAAAGGACTTAGTGAGATTTTCTTGTATCCAGGTGGAAGTCGCTGCGGTGAAGCAGGACGTTTATGCAAGATTCTCTTGGTCTCATCCAAAAAGGGAAAATGGGGAGGGGTATGGTTCCCTTCACATAGTCTACATGGATTTTTGACCTTTCCTTTCTGTCCGTGAACTACACTATTACTAGTTGATGGTGTGTTGTCAACATGATCATCAGAGGTTGATGACACTGGATGGTGCGAACGGGGGGACCATTCTCTCAAGATCCGAGGAATGCATAGACATTCTTGATGAAAATATTCTCCTTTGCAAATTATGCATGGACATCTGGGTTTGGAAAGTTTAGTATGCAGATTTTCACCAGATGCTGCATAGTTGCCCCCTTACTTAACTAACTTCTTCTTCTTCTCTTTCCCTTTCTTCTTCTTCTCAGTCGCCTAGTTACTAGCATCACTATTTTCACCAAGCGAAGAGGAAGAAGGCGAAGGAGAAACAAACGAAGAAGAAGGCAAAGGGTCAACTTCAATATTAACTGGTTGCTGATTCGATTGCTGAGGAATCACAGTATTTTGAACAATAGAGGTTGAGAAAAGCCAGACCGGCAGACCAATTGTGATTCCTGTAAGGGAAAATGTTGCCATATACAGAGCACCAAATTTCCCCAAGAAGAAAATGGACTAGGATTCCCCTCAAGAGGGATTCCATGATTGGTTGACTCCATTATCTCAACCTAAGATCAATGAAGGAATAGGGATGTTATTCCGAATTTAATAATTTTTAATGTCACTTTGACACAACTTTTCTTTTTCAATTTTTAAGAGTTGAGAAAAAGCTAAAGATGACTCTAGTCCCCTTCAATTTTTAATGAGACTGAAGTGACAAGTGCTTAGATAGACTTTTCTTTTAAGCAGTTGAAAAGGAACGAAAGTGACTACTCTGGAAATCTAGACAGAGAGATTACTAAACCAGTCACAAAACTACAATATACACCTCAGTGATAAATTAAAGAGAAATTACCAAGGACTTATGTACGGCAGTCAATCTTACCGAATGCTGTGTTCAGTGCATTGTGATCGATAGGGTGGCAAACACAGCTTCCTATGGATAAATGATATAAGCCTATTGTGGTCTCCCAATATATACTCGACGGTATGGGAACACAAGTCCATGCTAGCACTTGTTGTATCAAAGAGGAGGAATCACCCAACCTTCGATGAAAATGATAGTTACTAGATTTTATGACGCCGAAACGTGTCTCTAGCCTAAACCTCTAAATGTGTTGCGTTAGGTTCCAAAGCATTGTTAAGTTCATTGAAATTTATTTTAGAGTTGATCTTGCTTAGAAGTTTTCCTTTCAAGGGTTCACTGCGTGATGTAGATGTAAAATTCCTAAATGCAATCTACAATGATAAACAATCGTTGTTTATTTTTAGGAATGAAATCCCTAGATACTAAGGAAAGAAGATTACGGTTCTTTCAAACAAAGAGCAAAGAGCACACACTAAATGCACTTTTCCTAAATCATCTTTCACACACAGTCTAAATGCAAATGCAAATGCATGTATTTGTTTTTCGTTCCCTTAATGTGAGGAAAGCCAAAAAAGAGAACTAAGTATAGATCTGAAACATTTCACTCAAAGTGACATTTCGAAAATTTCTTTTCAAAATGGAAAGGAAGACTAAACGAAACTTTTCAATTTTGAATATAAAATGCTTTTGACACTTTGAATAACAATAAATCAAATCAAATACAAGTCAAAAAGTTCAATCAACTACCTAGAGAAGGAATACTCAACGCCATTTTTTTTGACACAAAAACAACAATTTGATTTAAGTAACTTTTCGACGAGGGATTGTAAATGATGAACAAATACATAAAAAAATTTACTAATCCTTATCAATGGAGGCTTAACAATGTAACACAAGCAGGATTCAGCAATGAGATACTGTTCATAAGCAACAAAAACAACTAAACAGAGCTGAAAACAAAGACAAAAAAATCCCAAATTTCAAGAAGAGAAATAGGCTCAGTCAGTCATCTCACATGGGCTTAAAAGAAATAGGGATGCATCGCACCTGTTACACTCGGGAAGTCCGATGCATATTGGCTTCTAGTGATAGATAATGCGATGGGCCAGGGAGTGCAACTGAGATGGGTTTTGGCTCAAATTTGCAGCTGATTTCAGTGGGTTAAGCTGAGCTATGATGGACACTAAAGAGAAAAGTACAGGGGTATGATCTTGAGAGGTGACTGAGCTACCAAAAGGGCATCTAGAATTCTTGTAAGTCAAATGTTTAATTCATAAACTAAACCAGAGATTGACTGAAGCAGCATTCATCTACTTTGCAATTGCAGAGCAAGAGCAGTTTGAAGGCTATCTGGCTAACTTCTGGCTCCGTCTATAGTTTATAAAGCAAACAACAACAACAAAAAAACAAACTATTCGTTCCCCAGTGGAGTCACCATTTTGTTTTCGAGAAAACTAGTGTCTTTTCGATCTGCTAGCCCTCTAGGATTGGCAGCTATCCTAGAAACAAACAATCAAAGCAATTTAGAATTTCCTCTATGCATGATAGATAAGAGAGAGGCAAAGGAACTAGCTTGGATCTTCCGCTCGACTTCTTGCTTGAACTCTCTCCCCCTCGACAGAGCTTGCAACTCCTTTCCTACTTATCCCGCTTAGAGAATATCTCTAGAGATAAAGTAACAAAACATATTCAAATCATCTCGATCTATTATATCATAAGCATTGTAGAATCAGAAATACAATGAACATACAATGACATTCATAAATAACAACATTCACAAATACACTATTGTATGAAGGAAAACTCAAATAACTTTATTAAAATAGAAGAGAGGATTATAACCTAGTTGTCTGATCCATCATCATCCTCCCAGCATCAAAACCCTCTTCACCTCATGAAAAGAAAGATCACCCAACAATACAATGTTCCTTCTCAAAGACAAACTATCAACACTTCCTTATGAATTACAAAATTCCAGCCTCTAGATCTCTCAGATGAGGAATCCATTTATAGATGTCTGCAAGGGTGTGAGTCCTCTATGCATTTTTTACTAGTGTCATTTCACTTGTTGATCTTGGTTCCACTTGGAGATTTCTTGGATCTCTTACTCATCCCTAGGTGAATTCAGAGAGGCAAGTGTCATAGGAGAAGTTTCTAGAAGATTCCATGAGCATCCACTTAGTAAACTGTCTCGAACATTTGTCCATTCTCACTCATTGCACCCCACATAAGGCCTCTTTAGTATGCATCGCACCCTGATAGTGGAGCAGTCAAGTATGGTCCAGTTTTGGCCAGTTCTGAGTGGTTTTTTAGGTGGAACTTCTGGAGAATGATGTAATCAGTTGACCATGATCATTTAGAGTATGAAACAACACTTTTAGGGGTTAAAGAGCCCTTGGTTTATTGACATATAAGATTGGGGTTTTAGTGCCCAAATATGTCTATAACACACATACAAAGCCAAGTCAGCTAAGTTTTTCAATTGGTGATAAGGGGTATATTGATGCACAAGTAATATGAATGTCAAAGTTTTAGTTTCATCTCTGGTGTTGCTCTGATGCTAGCAGTCATAGACAATACCTCGACGGAGTCATGCAAGAACACAAGCATCACTCCGCTACCAGCGAGCCTGGTTAGTACCCCGACGGAGTTTCTTGCATCACATCTCTGCGTAGGAAGCCTTTCTCTTCTTTCTACTTATTTATTTTTTCAAGGAACTGTGCATAGGCAGTTATTTATTTTTCATGAGGCGGAAGAGGGATCTCAAATTATTGAGAGAATACGAGGTTGTCCCTTCAAATAAGTATGTTATATATACCTCTGACATACTTGTTAAGGTTTTCTCCCTCAACTTATTCTACTTAACTGAGTGGACAAGGGTTAACCCAAAAACTAATTAGAGTAGGCGGTACTATTTAAAAGTGCAAGCATTAGGACTTCACCAAGACTCACTCTGAATAAAATGTATTTTCCATTAGGATATCATCGACTAAATACTGCAAGATCATCATAAAGAGATGGAATAGATAGATAACCAAATGTTGATAGTTTTACAAGTCCTCTTATCTTTCGCCTGGCTTGTCTCAAGAGCCAAACATGGTTTCATGGGAAGCTAAACTATGGGTGAAATCAAGAAAACAACACGAAAGAAAAGGGTAGAATTAAAGTGAAATAAAAACAAGCACGAAAATAAAAACATGCAAGAAAAAAAAGCAAGGAAGCAATGCAAACAAAATTCAAATCATACTCTTACTCCTACGCTAAACAATCATGGGCCTGCTCACATAAAGTGACATTTCCAATGAAACCACTAGTGCATTGGTTGACCCATGTTGGTGATAGAATGGTAGACAAGAAAGGTATGCATATAAACCAACAAACAAAATAGATAAGACAGTGAAGACCAACACGCTCGAATTTTAAGAGTGTCCATAGAAAAGAAAAGAGTAAATGCGCAAGACAAACATCCTTCAGATGTACCATGATGATGCAATACCCTGTGCACAGACGATGAGCATGTACACATTTTTGACCATGACATATGAGAAAACATGAAAAATAAGGACAACCTATGTTTTGCAAGAGTGCTCGTTGTGTAAGAATCCTCCAGTGCATGGGTGATACAATCGTGTGATGCTGGCGGAGGGACTGAAATCTGTGAACTAGATTGGTCTTCAATGCAATCAAGAGAATGATGAGGATCCTAGCGTGTTTCAAAATATTTCTAATCGGAAGTGGAACTGACCTCAGGAAAACAAGGGCTTGACATAACCATCAACACAGCTTGAATTGCCTTGATAGCTTGAGGGGTTTCCACTTCATCAACAGATAGACCATTAGAGACCAGTGGCTTATAAAGATCAACAACGAATGAATCAACTTCTTGATCAAATGAAGGAGTAAGAGATCATGACAACCACGACTAGAAAATTCAAGATGTTCATCGACATCTTCATGATCTGACGAATCATTCAGAGGGGTTTATGAGAAACAAGAATGCTCATCCTTTGTGTTTCTGGAAATGATAGGTGAAAGATTGAATGAATTTTTAAGGAAATATGTGTCCTCTCCACAATGCAATGACAAAATAACATCCGGTGTGTCCTGTGAATGATCGGAAGTAGCAACATCCGACAATGAGTTTTCACGAGGAAAATCAAATGTGGTAGAATCACAAGAGATGTCAGGATAGAGCAAATGAGGCGCGGATGGGAGGAACTCACCATTCACCGTGGGTTCTTCTTCAGATTCCAACACATACTAATCATAAATGACAATGCATGTTGGCTGCACAACATCAATTCTGTCGACAACTTGATCCTCGTGAACACAAGATGTGGAGTTCGAAACGGGAGAACACAACACAGTTGTTATAGACATATTTGGGCACTACAACCCAAAATCATATATGTCCATAAACCAAGGGCTTCTGAATCCCTAAAAGTTTTGTTTCATGCCCTAAAGGAACAAGGTCAGCTGATTACATCATCTCCCAGAAGTTCTCCACAGAAAACTGCTCAGAACTAGTCAAAACTGGACCATACAGACTGCTCAGTGCAGAGGGTGCGATGCATATCACCTTCTCAGTACAAAAAGTGTGATGCATAATGAAAAGCCCTTCTGTAGGGTGCGATGGGCGAGAGTAGACAAATGGCAGAGATAGTTTTCAAGGTGGATGATCATGGAATCTTCCAGAAACTTCCCCTATGACACTTGCCTCTCTGAATTTGCCCAAGGATGTGTAAGAGATCATCAATATCCAAGTGGAATCGAGGAATATTAGAGAGAAGACACTAATCAAAATCCCAGAAGCTGACTCACCCCCCTGCAATCATCTATATATGGATCCCTCATCCCAGAGATCTAGAGGCTGGAATCTTGTATCTTGTAAGGAAGTGTTGTTGCTTTCCTAGTGGAATATCATAGTGTTGGGTCATCTAAGCTTTTCATGAGGTGAAGAAGGGCTTTCATGCTGGGAGGATGATGCTGGGTCAGATCAATGGGTTGTAATCCTCTCTTCTAATCTCTATATCAATAAAGCTATTCAAGTTTTCCACTACATTCTTGTATGTTTGCTAATATATGCATGTGTGTGGTCAATATATATTTGGTCCTATATTGTTTATGATTGTAGATATCTGCACTTTGAAGGTATTATGCTGCTTTGAATTTACAGGTACTCTTTGAAGTAGAGTGGTCAAGGGAGGAGCGGCAAAGATCTATCAAAGGGGAGAAGGAACAAGTAGAGAACCAAGCAAAAGATCGAGGTTGGTATTCTTTGCTCCTCTCCTATCTACTTCTCGTAAAGGAAAACGAAAGTAACTTTAATATATTTGTTTCTAAGGTAGCTACTCGTCTTAGTGGGACTAGCAGCTCTGCATAGACACTAGATTTCCCGATAACAAAATGGCGACTCCACTGGGGAGCGAATAGATTGTTTTCTTGTCTATATTTGTTTGCTTTATAAACTTACAGACGGAGCCTGAAGTCAAGCCAACTAGCCTTCGAACTGCATTTGCTATGCAAGTGCAAAGTAGATCAATGCTTCTTTAGTCTATCTCCGGGTTTTGTTTATAAATTGAATAATTGATTTGAAAACATCGTAATTTCCCTGGTGGTGGCTCAAGTAGCCTCATTAGATCAGCCCCTATGATTTTCATTTATTGACTATCATTTTCTCGGCTTAAATCCCTAAACTGAGCTACAAACTGTGACCAAGAACCTAGTTGAAGTCTTGTCCCTGGACCATCACACCTTCTTCTCTTGGAAATCTGGATGCATTGCACCTCCCATGTGCAGTAGGTGAGATGCATCACACTTTCCCTATGTTACAGGTGCGATGATCAGATAAGACCTCTTCTACTTCCAGTTTTTGGTTTTTTGTTCACTCTCTTCAACTTTATTTAGGAGTTTTGCTGTTTGTGATCAATAAACCACTGTAGAAAATCCCTTCCTTTCCATGATTTGGCCTCCATAGTACAAAGAACTATAAATTTTTTTATGTCTTGTTCGCCATTTACAGTCCTCTTTTACAAAGAAGTAGCGTAATCAAGCTGTCGTCTTTTGATTTGAAAGTGTCGCAAGTGTCGTTTTCAGTCAAAGAAAAGAATCCTATTGTTGTTGATGGTCGATTACACTATTACTCTTGTATTTGATTTGAATTAATAGTTTTTCAAGTGTCGAAAGCAGTTTTCAATTCAAAATCGCAAAGTGTCATCATTATCTTCCTTTCATCTTTTGAAAAGAAAATCGTTAGCACTGTCGCTTGAAACAATTCAAATTTGTACTTAGCATTCTTTTTGTCATCAAGAAAGGGAACACAAATACATGCATGTGCATTTGCATTTAGACTACTTGTTGATTTTGATTTAGGATGGTGCATCTAGTGTGTGCTCTCTGCTCTATGTTGAAATAATCTCATTTCTCTTTCCTTAGTAGCTAGGATTTTCATTGCAAAAAGAAGATTAAACGATTGTTTATCATCTTAGATTGCATTTTAGGAATTGCATATCTACAACATGCGGTGAACCTGAAAGGTAAAATTCTTAAGAAAGATCAACCATAAAATAAATTCAATGAACATAAAAACACTTTGGAACCTAACGCACAACATTTAGAAGTCTAGGCTAGAGACGTATTTCGGCGTCGTAAAGCCTGGTAACTATCGCTTTCATTGTAGGTTGGGCGGTTCCTCCTCTTTGAGACGAGAAGTGCCAATACGGACTTGTGCTCCCACGTACCGTTGAGTATATATTGGGAGACCACAATAGGCTATATCCTTTATCGTTAGGAAGCCGTGTCTGCTACCCTATCGATCACAATGCACTGAACACAACATTTGGGAAGATTGACTGCCGTACAGTAAAAAGTATTTTGTAGTTTTGCGATTGGTTTGGTAATCCCTCTGTCTGGATTTCCAGAGTAGTCTCTTTCGTTCCTTTTCAGACTCCTTAAAGGAAAAGGTCAATCTGAGCACTTGTCACTTCAAGCTCATTAAAAATCGAAGGCGACTAGAGTCATATTTATCTTTTTCTCGACTCTTTAAAATTGAAAAAGAAAGTTGTGTCAAAGCGTCTAAAATTTATTTTAATTGGAATAACGTCACTGTTCCCTCTTTGGTCTTAGGTTGAGGAAAATGGAGTCCACCAACCAAGGATTTCCCCTTGGGGGAAATCCTAGTCCTTTCTCCTCTTGGGGGGATGTTGGTGCACCTCATATGGCCACATTGTCCCTCCCAAGATTGACAATCGGCTTGCCAATATGGCTCTTCTTGACTTCTGTCGTTCAAACCACCACGATTCCTAAGCAATCAAGTCAGCAACTAGATGATACTAGAGTTACCCCCCAACCTTCTGCTTCACTTGTTTCTCCCTGCCCTCCTTCTTCTTCTCTTGGTGAAGTTGGTAAAGCTAAAAACCAAGTAACTGAGAAGAAGAAGAAAGGGAAGGAGAAAAATAAGAAGGAGCCAAAGGAAAAAAGGGGCAACCATGCATCATCTAGCAAAAATCCACACATTGCACTGTCCAAACCTAAATCTCCATGTGTCATTTGCAAAGGAGACCACTGTCATCGAGATTGTCCTTGCATCCCTCGGATCTTAAGGGACTGGTCTCCTCGTTTGCACAATCTGGTGTCATCAACCTCTAATGATCATGTTGAGAGCACACCATCAACTAGTGAAAACAAAGTCTTTGGACAGAGAGGAAAATGTAAATTTCCTTGCAAACTATGTGAAGGCAATCATGCCCTCCAACATTGTCCCTTCCTAGATGAAGCTAAAAGAGTCTTGGATAATCATCCTACTTCACTGCTACGACTCCCTCCTGGGTACAAGAAACTCTTGCCGAGTCCATCACTAGTTGAAAATCTGACTGATACAACTTTGTGGTCAGTCAAAGCATCTATCATTGAAGATAAACCCTCTGAATCCACACCAGACAAAAGTCAAAAGGTTGAGGCGGCAGTTGACCCGGTGCTGTCTTCAGAAGGTCCATCTTCGGATGATACAGTCACCGAAGAGAATGAGAACGACACTGTTCAAGCCATTTTTGTAAACACAAACTCCAATGAACATGGGGGAAATCTACCAGTTCCTTTACCGCATGAAGGAAGTTCGTCAGGGTCATATCTGACCATTTATTCGGTCCCACCTCTAAGCAACCTAGTTGTTTCCTTCGATTGGAATCTACTAGGCAGACCCCATTTACTGTCTAATGTACCATTTCGAATCATTGTACATACTTACAGAATGGTCATGGTCGATACTATCATAGATGAAGAGGCTTCTCTGAGTATCCTTTCCTCAACTGCTTGGAAAGCGCTTGGTTCTCCATCGTTTCTGCCTGAGATGCGAAATCTAACAGGCTTCGATAAAGGAACCAGTCGACCATTAGGGATCCTTGAGTTGGCCTATAACTTTGAGAGGGAAAACCATGTATCTGAACGTAATGGTAGTCCAAGGACCTTTAGATTATAATCTACTCCTTGGGCGTGACTATATTTATAGCAAGGGAGCCATTGTCTCCTCACTCTTTCGAGTAATGTGTTTTCCGCATGAAGGCCGAGTGGTCTAGCTCGTAGACCAGCTTTCATTCCCAGGCTCACACATAGCTAATAGTCAAGTACCATCCCTCACTGGTATTTTCATGCAAGGAATGTCTCATCAATCTCCAGTCCGTCCACCTGAAGAATGTGAGTAATTTGGTGGCCATGACTGAAACCCAGGGGCATGCACCCTGGTCTGCTTCGACAGGAAAACTTTAGGTATAGGGTAGGTTTCCGTGGAGGATATATTACTAGTTTGATACACCCATCCGTTTAGGAAAATGGGATTAGACTGGAATAAGATGCCTCCGTCAGAAGGTAGGCCTTCCTTGACAGAACAAATGTTTTGTCTGCAAATTGAAGGGTAACCTGGAAACTCTACTTCGCTATACCTGGGGCATGCAAACCTTTTGCGCGCAAGTGAAAAGCGGCTAGCGTAACGCTAACCCCATAGTTTTTCTGACTCTGACTACTTAGGTTAGGTGATTGGTCGAATCGACCATTCACCTTTGTAGGGGATGGATGGCACCAGCAAGGTAAAGGAAGAGTTTTCTTACCTAACCTCAGTAGTTAATTAACCCCTAAGATAGTAGTTGGTCGTTCCTAGCTTGCATGCGAAAGGGAGCGGAGAAAATATTTGAAAGGTGCAAGCTCCACAAAAATGGAATCTATCGATGAGACATCCTTATTATACGACTGGAACGAGCAGTTTTTCTGCGAAGTTTAAGCTCATTAAAAATTAAACCTAAGCAATGAGAAAATGTTCCCCCAGAGTTTAAGCTCATTAAAAAATTAACAAATATCTGGTAAATAACCATTACGAATGCATTATCATCAGCTTTTTGAGCCCTGGTTGTGTTCTTACCATCACCTCCACTTTGTTTAGCCGATCATACACCTCCATTTGATTGTTTACCCTTTTGAGGAACAACTGTGAAGAGTGATTATGTTAGCCATTGTTGTGACACTGCCATGATTAGAAAGTTCCAAACCTTACCTGGAATTAGCAGCTACCCGAAAATATCACTTGTTCCTCAAAAATGAGTCTCCTTTAAGCTCTTTCCACCTGACTCATAAAATATGAAAAGATTGCCCAGCAGTTAGCCTCTCTAGCTCGTTAAAGCTACCGGGAGTGCTATCCCTCCTCTAGATTTTAATATTTTTGGACCTGAGGGATTATTACACAAAAATATCGAGCGCTTGTCTTGTTCGGCTCGTTAAAACTATAAAAAATTCATCCCTTTCATATTATTTTATACTTTTTCTGACTTAAGGGATTATATGACAAAAAAGGATTACTGGAGTTTCCTTTCCGTCCCTTTTCAGACTCTCTAAAATTGAAAAAGGATCGAGTTGTCTTTGTTGTTAAACTCATTTAAACCAATAGCGACAAACTTGTCCATAGAGACAAGAACAAGTTTCACTGTCGCTAGGCTCGTTAAAACATAGCGACGTATTTACCCGAAGGGAAAATTATAGAACAAGCATATGTTATCCTCCTCAAGCTTGATAAAAATAAAGAGGTACTGGTTAGAAATGACTGGGGAAAATTGGGAAGAAAACTTGAAGAAACTTTCTTGGTAGCGAGTCGCTCTTGAACATGACACTTTCACTCCATGTCTGAGTCGGGTTCGGTTATTCTGTTCACTGGTCATACTACCATTGGTCCATCGTACCATCAATCTTTGGGGTTAACGCTACCAATCCATTTCAGTGTTGCCAATATTTTCAAGAGAAGTCGATCAGAGAATTCAGCAACCCAGCTTGTGTCTCACCCGCTGCAATACCTTCATGCTCCATTCTTTCATGACTACCATCCTGAACCCTGTATCATTAGATCGTTTTCACCTCCACAAAATCATTTGCTCCGTTCTGTGTCGTAGATGTGGGATTCATTAAGGCCCTCCTACGACTGGTCACTTCTTGTCGACGACAACTCATTATCCAAGAAGTCGACCTAGGAACAACCCTTTCAGTACTTTGAAGCTTGCATGCCTCAATTACAAGTTTCTCACTTCCGGTGATACGTTTACATCAATGGCCTTCGACCGAAATATTTTGCGTGGTGTTCGACGCTAAGTCCCAATTTCACACCACGCGAATTGCACTATAGTACCTTGAGTGTCATCATCATTATCGGTGATTCCTCTCGCGCTTGTTAACAGCTTACATCATTGGCTGGTAATAAAGCAATGTCTTTCCATGTTCGACTCCAGAACATTTTTCACATGGATTGACTTGTACTTCGGGTGAAGATTGAACGAGTTTGAAGACCCCAGATCTAGTTTCATCCTTCCGGGCTGCGATATATTAAGGAAAATAAAGAGATCAAATGTACATCATTGCTGCACTAATGATCATCCGAATCAAAGGATGATGGCTCTATCAGAATCATCAGTCTGCCACATAGACGGTTGTCTGTCCTATGTACATGAAAATGAATTTATAAAGCTGAGCATGGGAATGACCGCCTCAGCTAGATCATGAAAATATTATGAAGATAATGTATTGTATTATATCTTATTACAGTTCGCTTTCCAGTTCGAAAAACCTCGAATCCTCATGATAAAGCATTTCACCCGACATCAAAAGATTTTCGCCTCATGCTTTAGGGGGCAACTGTTATAGACATATTTGGGCACCAACCCAAAATCATATATGTCCATAAACCAAGGGATTTTGAGTCCCTAACAGTGTTGTTTCATGCCCTAAAGGAACAAGGTCAGCTGATTACATCATCTCCCAGAAGTTCTCCACAGAAAACTGCTCAGAACTGGTCAAGACTGGACCATACAGACTGCTTAGTGTAGAGGGTGCGATGCATCTCACCTGCTCAGTACAAAAAGTGTGATGCATACTGAAAATCCCTTCTATAGGGTGCGATGGGTGAGAGTAAACAAATGGCAGAGATAGTTTTCAAGGTGGATGATCATGGAATCTTCTAGAAACTTCTCCTGTGACACTTGCCTCTCTGAATTCACCCAAGGATGAGTAAGAGATCATCGATATCCAAGTGGAATCAAGGACTATCAGAGAGAAGACACTAATCAAAATCCCAGAAGCTGACTCACCCCCCTGCAATCATATATATATGGATCCCTCATCCCAGAGATCCAGAGGCTGGAATATTGTATCTTGTAAGGAAGTACTGTTGGTTTCCTGGTGGAATATCATAGTGTTGGGTCATCTAAGATTTTCATGAGGTGAAGAAGGGATTTCATGCTGGGAGGATGACGTTGGGTCAAATCAATGGGTTGTAATACTCTCTTCTAATCTCTATATCAATAAATCTATTGAATTTTTCCTCCACATTCTTGTATGTTTACTAATATATGCATGTGTGTGGTCAATATATATCTGGTCCTATATTGTTTACGATTGTAGATCTCTGCACTTTGAAGCTATTATGCTGCTTTGACTTTACAGGTACTCTTTGAAGCAGAGTGGTCAAGGGAGGAGTGGCAAAGATCTGTCAAAGGGGAGAAGGAACAAGCAGAGAACCAAGCGAAAGATCGAGGTTGGTATTCTTTGCTACTCTCCTATCTACTTCTCGTAAAGGAAAATGAAAGTAACTTTAATCTGTTTGTTTCTAAGATAGATACCGTCTTAGTGGGACTAGTAGCTCTGCATAGACACTAGATTTCCCGATAACAACAGTACAATCCATAGGATCAATAGAACCAGAAGATGGATGTTGAGAAGACAAGACAACATGACAACCAACATGATTTCAATCCAAATTTGCGCAAATATCTAGAGTAGGTGGCATGGGAGGGTGTGATATTTCAACAAATGTGCGTGCACCTTCTCCCACCTCGCACTACAGAGCTAGAGCTACTTGATGGAAGAGGACGAATGGTCACTTGTGACAACAACCTTGTCCATCTTAGATTTGGATTCTCTAACACCAAGGTATGAAAATTTTCAGATAGTGAAGAAGATATTAAAATATTTCATTGAGAAATTTCGAATCAATTTCATCTTCAGGAATTTGAAATGCAAGATTATAAAAGTGTTTGCGAAATTTCTCAACAGATTGATCAAGTGCTTTCAGTAATTCCAGAATATTTCTATTGAGTGCTTTACGGTCATAATGATGGAAATCACTGGGAAACTCTTCAATCCACTGATTAAAAGAGTGAATATATGCTGTGGGAAATGTGACACACCATTGTAGTGCATGCCTTCAAAGCGTGAATACGAAAAATGAGTAGGCAATGCAATCCTTATGGATTTCATGCCTTACATAGAAGGCTATGAAGGAAACTCCGTGTCTAAGCTAGGATGCTCCACCTTCACCATCATATGTGTTACGTGACAATTCATTCCATATATCCTCCAATATTTCAAAATCATTTCCATAAGAAAGACATGTCGGAGGATTAACTATAGCATAAGTCATGAAAGATGTGTAGAGATTCAAAATAGACTTTGAGGACTCATCTTGTCATCTGGCCCTCCTTCTAGCGCTAGAAATGTTGATATTGATGGACCCACCAAAATTTTAGGGGATCTCTTGGTAAGAATTCCCAACTAGACCTCAAACCATTTGGAGTAGGAGTCCTAGTAGTGTGTAGTACAATAGTGCCTTGACTGCAGTAGCGCATAGAGGTAAGCAAGATATATTTTTCAGAATCAATTTTGTGACCTTGCAGTGAGTCAAGAGAGATGCATGGGGAGGTTATAACACAGGAAGGGGGAAATGAAGTGTCTCCCTTAGAAGCCTGTAATGGTATGCATCTTGAAAGGAACATATGAGCAGAATGCAATCATGGGTTGAAAGTGGAATAGTCCACAATCTAGGGTGAGTTTAAATCAATAACATGATTCCAACAAGATTCATACAATCATATGCAAAGTAGTTCATACACGAATGCGTAAGTTAAATAACATATATTGCTAAAGAAAAAATAATATTACAACTACAATAACAACATATGCATGAAAACGTGCAGGCTCTATTATATTATATAAAGTGAAAGTTCCATCCATACATACAACCATGACAACCACTAACCCCATTGGTGGAGAATTATAGTCAACACCACCTACTCCTCCAAAGAGATGTACTCGCTTTGCACTATGGAGAAGCCAAGGCTCATCACAATACTCTCTAAGCCTTCTATAAGCAATGCCTAGCCAAAAGCTTGGCTCCCAAAGGCCTGTTCTATGAGTTATGAGGTTCTATATATAGCAAAGGGTGCGGTGACCCTTGAAATTCCCCTTTGACTCTTGGAATACCCACATGACTCTTCAACTTCATTACATATAACTCTTTACATTACACAATGACTGTTTTCATTCTACTAATGACACTTGGAATTTCACTTTACATTACATTTGATTACAACAAGTATGGTCCATAGTAGTGATGTGGCCGAGATAACTCATGACACAACTCGGCATGACACTGCTGACATGTAATAGTTGACTATGGTGTTCATGTCAAGATATTGTTCGACTGAGTGATGGATGTGTCCTTTTATGTACTTTTGTCTTCACCTTTGCATAGCTTGGTGCTGTGGGGTCTTCATTGGACTTGGTCTTTGCAAGATGGTTCCATGCATGTACTCCTTTCAATTACTGCTTGATGTGCTTTGTACATTCATCCAACTGCAAGCAAGTCTTCTAGCATGCACTCCTTCTTCATCTTATTCGTCATCTCATCATTTTCCATCAATGTACATGTTCCTACAATTTACTCATGACAGGACAACATCAAATCCGAAAATCTGCTAGTCTAGCATGATGCATTGTTTTCTGTGTTTGGGTCTAGGTGATCAGGAGGGAGGACATGAAACTAAAAATACACATAGCATAGCTTAGGTCGGGATGAGGAATTCTGGATCTCGGTCTGCAGTGTCGGGAAAAACTGCGCAGTGACCACTAGGAGGAAGAATCAGGCAGTGACAATCACCAGTGTCAGCTGCAAGATGATATCATGAGGGGGACAATTTCTGTGCAATTTCCCGAGGGAGGATAGAGCAGGGCTATAGAAGGACTGTTGGGCAGTTCTTCATAGTTTCTATAGGGAAGACAAAGTAAGGCTATGTGTATTTCTACACAATTTTTGAAGGGAAGACAAAACGTGCTTGCAGAGGGACTACTGTTCAATTCTACACAGTTCCTGGGAGGAAGACAAGGCAAAGTGTAGGGGAATTGCTACAGAGTTTTCAAGAGGAAGAAAGGACAGACAATAGGGAGACCAGCTAGGAATTCTACTCAGTTTCCTAGAGTAGTGCAGAGCAAGCCAGTAGGGGCCATGCCAGACAAGACTGTGCAATTTCTGGAGACAGTGCAAAGAAATGCATCAGAGGCCTTGTTGATCATTTCTGTGTAGTTTCTAAAGGCAGTGCAGGTGAATAGCTAGGCATGTATGTGTAGTTTTGGAGAAACATTTAGCCTTGAGTCTCAATGCAGTATAGGTTTCCGGGAGTCCAGAGAGAGGTTTGATGGCTGTGCTTGAGAAATACTTAGTTCAATTAGGTTGTGGAGGTAATTTCTATGCAGTTCTGGGAGGCAGATAGGCTACTCACTTTCGGGATTGTGCACTGTATCTCACTTGGAGGAAAACCTCAAGCATTGCATAGTTCTGGGCAGCAGATCAGGGCCACTGAGGGTTGATACTACACAGTGAAACTTAGTCAGGGTCCAGCTAAAGGAGGTTGTCCGGTTGAGTAGATTTTTAGGAAAAAGGCTAAGTTTCAAGAGCAAGTGAATTTGTGAAGACTGACAATGTGATCATACACTTAGCATATTTTGATGACAAGATAACACATACCAACAAGATAAAACATGTGCTCAGTGAGACTATCTTAAAGCTAAGAGCAATAAGTGCGACACTTGAGATAAACCTTCGAACGACCGTGTTGACACTTTCAGGACTGTGCTTACAACTTTGTGTGTGAGTACAACCTGTTAGAAAATTATATATTACGGAGCAATGGAACACATAAAATATTGCAAAAATATAAACATAGAAAATGCATAAAACATGAGAGACACAGATATACGTGGTTCACCCAGTTTGGGCTATGTCCACGGAGAAACAACCAGTCCTTCTTTTATTATATTATCCAGCAAACTGAAGAGATACAACCTACAACTGATCCGCTGTAACACCCTCTTCACTCTCAATCTCCTCTCTCTTCCTCACTCAGAATACAGATATACAGACATAATACAATTCCCTCATATATAGTGAGGTGTTACCTTCTAGGGCCAAAAACCCTAAATTAAACATGACTTCTATCGTCAGATCATCCGCCTAATGAACGACCCAGATTGACTAGAAATCACTAGACTTTTACAAGGAAATTTTACATCTATTTTTAGCTTCAGGGGCACTGTCTCCGAACCCCTACTAGGGGACCGCTGGTCCCTAGACCCCACACCTGTGGGGAATTAGCCCCCTCGGACAGGGGGGGACAAGTCCCCCTCGCACCCCCTGCGTGGAGGGGTGTACAACCTTCTTGGGGTATACATTCGGCTAAGACCTTTGAATACAGAAGATAATCAGGCTCGATACCCAACACAATCGATGTTCATAGAGTGAAGAAAACTTAGGCACACAAAGACAAAACTTCAAAATCTCCAGAACAATATCACAAGCATGCCAAATCAATCAACATGCCAAAGGATGACCATTGGTCAAATAAGATAAAAGGAAGCAAGACACGTGGAGGAAACACATGGAATGAATTTTAGTGCTCGCAAACATGCGTGTTATTGAATATAGAATGATATGAAAATGATAAGCAATGCTTCAAGATATAGTAAGAGATGTACTTCAAAAAGGTGTACTTTACTTAGCATACTTACCCTCCAAATGGTTATGCATCCAACATAGTTTGCATGCAGTCCCAATCTTTTATCATAACTCGGTTCCTTGGTATTTCTCCTCAAATACTTGAGAGTCATATAACATTTCATCCTTCCCTGTGGTCACCAAGATATACATCTACGCATTTTCAATGGACAGTGACTTCTATTGGGATGATGTCCTGTTAGGACACCTATGCATAATTTTTTGATGCAAGGTAGATTGGATAGATAGGAAAACACTGCACACTTTTGAGATGTAAGACGCTACTGCAGGATGGGGTCCTGCGAAGACACCTCTTCATGGTTTCTAAATGCAAGATAGATTGGGCAGTTGAGGGACAACACTGCACAGATTCTGGAGATAGTGGGTTCCGGATGAGGGAAGGACATTAGAGGAAACCCCTGCGCAATTTTGGATGCCAAGGGAGGCTAGGGCCTCTGTGCATTGCGCAGTTCTAGTAGGCAAGGGGTAAAGCTTGAGGGTTGTAGAAGCGAAGTGTGTAGTTTTGGAAAGCCAGAAAGTTACCCAGTTCCCCAGAACTATGCAGTCTTTCCTGATAGTGTGCATGGAAAGTTTCCTCAGAAAGGCAAGAAAACTAAAGGGAAAAAAACATCCCTGGAAAGTAGGGATCCATTATTACTTTCTCGAAGGTGGCACATTGCTATTTTTAGAAGTTTCTGCCAAGTGTCACTTTCCCTTGATTTTAGGCATGCATGTCATAAACGCTCATTTGCTGAAATATAGTTAATGGACACCTATAGAGCTCATTTTCACAGTTGATATTGGATCTCTAGCATTCCCGAGGAGATCAAGGAACCTTCGGTGGAGTTGTCATTGCTTATCTAAGTGATTTTTTCTTTTATTGTCTTTTGTTGCTTTTTCTTCGCTTTTTTCCGTTTCTCTTGTGTGAGTGTTGTTTTTCTTATTTCTATTCATGGTTACTAGTGTTTCAACTTGTTTTAAATTTTGGAAGTGTTGTTTCAAGTTATTGTTTTACTTTCACAAGTGTCACATAGGTTTCTTTGTTTTTGCACAGAGGGTCGCTGTTGCGGCGACTCTCCTCACCAATTTTATTTTCTTCCCGTTTATTTAGTTTCTACACTTGATCTATCATGATTCATTCATACTTAGTCAGATCTACACTCAAGGTCACACTATCTCTTAGATTTTCTCATTTTCCACATTTCCCTTCGGCATATTTGCGCTTTCCTTGACCAATTTTCACTTTGCTCAGTTGGGCACTTTGCAACCCCAAGGCTCTAGCTCTAAGATTGGCCTTTGGAATTGCATAGTGTGTAGTATAGGCTGACCCCAACTATGTATTATGGGCCAACTTGTTACCTTGGCCACTTAGACTACATAATGCTCATTCTCTCCCAGTCTTTGCCCAGGTTGGGACTGTGCATTGCACAGTCCCAAACCTCAAGCTTCATCCTTGGCTGCTGGGACTGTGCAATGCACAATTACGACAGACAACCAATACCTCTTACCAATGAAAATACTGTAATCCTTCTCTCTAGTTTCCCAAATTGCTGCTTGAGTATGCTTCGAAGGTAGATTTGTTGAATCTAATGTTTGCTTTCCATGAGTGTCCTTTTGTTCCACTGGTACCACAGTTGTTGAGAACCTCTCTCTAGAAGTCATTGTTACCATGGAACCAGAGAGAGTTGCTTCAAAAGGGACCAATGAAAAAAGTACTGGGGAAGTAGTTGAGCAAGCGCAAGTTAAATTTGCAATATATGCGAACAATCGACTATTTATAGAAATGGAGTTAACACATGGCAACAATTCCAGTAGTTGTAGCAGAAGGCAACAATTTCGTACAAGATAAGGGAAAGAGAAAGACTGTTGGAAGAATAAAGGGAGAACAAAGTTGTAGGGTGGAAGCAGATTCAATCCTTATGCAAGAAACTTTAGCAATAGAAGTGAAGAGGAAGTAGAGGAGATAGAGAGCAGAGTGGAGGAAGAGAGAAAATTAGAACTTGCAGGATGTAGAACTGAGAATGAAGCAAGCAGAAAAAGAATTGAAGGAATAACGAGAAATAAAGAGGAAAGAAGAGGAAGATAAGCAGAAGCAAGAATAATAAGAAAGGAAAGGCACAATGGTAGAAGAAACAACAACCATTCAATAAAAAAACTAGCTAACAACAAAGGGAAAGAGTGAACAGATGCAGGACTGAGAGCTTGCTCAACAAATCAAATATTTTATTGAAGTTGCGGGCATGGATTTGGGATCGGAACCAAAAGATGAAGATATTTCTCTAATGCTGAATTCCTCACAGGTCATCTTTTATTCTCCACCACTTCCAGATATAGAGTTAGCCCCGAGAAAGGAAGAGGACATACTTCCCCTTGATGATGATACAGTAATGGATGTGTACAATTTATCATATAATAAACTTTAGGTGAGAATTTTACAAATGCGGAGAAAGAATTTTCCAGATGATCACGCATCCCATGCATTCATTAGAGAAACGCTGATAGTGGAAGACACCAACAAGAATCCAAATTCCATTTCTAGAGCCAAATTGGCCTTTGCAGGTGCAGCGAGATCAAACACTTAGTATTTGATGGCCAAGAATAAGCAACTGGCACAAACGTATAGGCTACCCAACAAGAGATAGAAAAAATTCATGCAGCAACACAAAACGCGCTATCTGCACAGTTCTACTCGGGGGAAATAAGAGTAGCAATACTTGGTGAAGTATCAACACTTGGAGATACCATGCGAGACCTCTATGAGGAGCTCATGACTATACATAAGGCAGTTGTATGCTTGCATAGCTTGCAACATCAGAGCAAGGAATTTGTCAAGACTCTTAGGAATGTGCAAACTGGCACCAACGCCATGAAAGAATGGACAATGCGATACAAAGGGGAAATAATTCCTTTGGTAAAGAAGATGAAGCCACAGGTAGAGATGGAGAAAGCAAGAGTTCAAATGCTAATTCAAAATAACAAGCAACTTTCCTCATTCATTGGAAACATTTAGGCCTCATATGTACGATTGTACGACAATTTTGATTTGATGGTGATAACCCACATGATCCAATCAGTCAGCTCACTCACCGAAGCTAAATGCAAACACCAAGTTAGGTAGGAGATTGAAGAGTACTTGGAGTAGTTGAGGCAGGTTTCCACCAAGGAGGATTTAGAGTTGAATAGAAAAACATGCAGAACTACATCGGTGGTCATGTCTAGATCAGAACCATGTTGCTCTTGCTTGAGAAAGAAGTTAAGGCTAGTTCCAAATCATTGTACCTAGATGTTATGGAGAATAGAGTATGCTTCCAGCCTAACACCATCATGCAGTTTGGGGATGTCATCACATAGTACCAAGCTTGGCATCAATGCATGACTGAGAAGCATCAAGTGGGAGTTGCTGAGCTAGGGCATTCCCAAACTCAAGCATCATAGTGTTTTGTCTTGTTAGGTTTTCAAGTTGTCTCTACCTTATTTTGTCCTATATGGGTATCAGTGTAAATTGTATTATTATTTGTAATTATGTTGTAAGTGAAATTCCAAGTGTTAATATTGGAATATAAAGAGACATGATGTAATGTAATGAGTCATTTTATAAAGAAGTTGAAGAGTCATGAGGGTAGTCCAAAGGTCATAAATGGGAGTTGAAGAGTCACCCCCTCTTGTTATATATAGAACCTCATAACTCATGAAAAGGTATTTCAAAGTCAAGATTTTGGGTAGGATTAGGCTTAGGAAGATCTTGGGAGTATTGTGAAGAGCCTTGGCTTCTCCACAGCATAGAGTGAGTATACTCTTTGGAGGAGCAAGTTTTCTTGACTATATTGTTTCACTATTAGGGCTTGTGGTCATCAATGGTGTATGTATGAATGGAAATTTAACTTATAATAATAAAATCAGAGCCAACATGCTTTCCTTCATATGTTTTGAATATAGTAGGACTATTCTTGTTGTATTTACAATGTATGTTATTTAACTTACGCTTATGCTTATCAACTATTTCGTTTGCATTTGATGAATATTGTTGAACATGTGTTGTTGTATTAACTCATCACTTTAACTTGTGGACGATTCCACATCTTAGCTTGTGATGTCATTTTTCTCGTGTGTTCCGTTTAAGCTGCGTACTATTACATGCTTCCAAGGGGCACATTTCCTTCTCCCTTCATGTGTTGGAACGTTCGTGCATCACACTTGAATCTCCACATAGTCACACACTTTCTCTCACCCAAAGTTATCAAAATTCACTCTGCGCGTTTTCACAGTCAAGGCATAAAATTACCACCCACCACTGGACTCCTACTCCAAAAAATTTGAGGTCTAGTTGGGAATTCATATTGGGGAGATCCCCTGAATGTTGGTGGGTCTAGCATCATCAAAATTTCTGGTGCTAGAAGGAGGGCTGATCACAAGCTGGAGCCCTTGAAGTGTAATTTTAATTTTTTCACTCATTTAATGACTACATCCACAATCATAATATCAACATGTTTTTCCAGATACGTAAGTCTCCAAGTGCTGACGAGACTTGTAGATGACTTTTAAAACCTTAAATTCGATGGTGAGGGTGAGTCAACCTTGCTTGAGCATACTGTTCATTTTCTTGAATGCTACATAAAGCATAACATCCATTGTAAGGATGTTTCTTGTAGGTTGTTCATCCTCACGTTTGAAGGGGGCATAAGGCAATGATGTCACACATTGACCGATGCCTCCATACACACTTTCGAGCATATTTTCATAGAACTATCTCACGCTTTTGACATGTTCGATCATAAACACCTGGGAAAGAAAATTTTAGAATTGCAAAGATCACTTGATGAATCATTGCATCATTTTCACAATCGCTTGATGCATTTGCGTTTTGAATATATAAAAGATGAAGTTGATTGGAAGTTGTTGACAGAAATATTTCAATATCTTATTCACATTTAAGAAATTCTACATGAGTTAGAATATTTTGATCTGCTCCCAATATACCTTTGTGTTAGAGCTTCTAAATCTGTGATGGACAAGGTTGTTGTTCCAAGTGACCTTCCTTCCTCCTCTCATCAAACAACTCTACTTCCACAGGTTGAGGTAGGAGAAGTTCAAAATTCATCTGTTGATCTACCACCATCATTTCCCACCTCAAATAATCAGAATTTTAGTGTGGGTTTGGAATGTCAATCTGATGATTGTGATGAAGTGTTATCTCCTCATCCTCCATCCTTTGGTCCTTCTGATCCTCCAAATTTTGATGTGTTGTGTTCACCTGTTTCAAATATCTCTTGTGATATTCACGAGGATCGAGTGTTGGATGGAGTTGGTGTTGAGAAACCAACTTGTGATATCACTCATGATAATTATGCAGGGGAGCCCATAACTAAACAAGAATATGCGACGAAGGATGATTCTCTTCCTTCCACACCTATCCTTCATTGTCCTAACATTTCCCACAATTTTGTCATTTCCGTTGAATCTTGTGAAAATTTAGTTTCTGATGATGTTACTACTTATGAGTATTCATAAAACAAGTGGGATGTTAGTTTTTCATCTAGATGTGGAGAGGATGAATCTTCTGCTCTTGATCTTCCTAACCTCTTATCTCATCTTTTTGAAAACTTAGAGGGTGATGTTTATCATTTTTTTTTATTTTTTATCTTCCCCTCTTTGTGATTCATCAAATCATGAGGATGCCTTCGTCTATGATCTTGAACTTTCTGACCATGGCTTTCACAACCTCTTCATTGATTCATTTGGTCATAGTTCTGATTTTTTTGTTGCTAATCTTTCCCAGCCACTGGTCTGGAACGATCTACCTTCTGATGAGTTGGAACGTCCTCAAGTTGTCAAGGAACTTCAAGCCCAGTTGATGGTTATGTTAGGTTCTTGTCGTCATGAGGTTAGTTCTGCTTCCGATCAAAATAGTGTTGAATCTTTTGAGTCTCTTATCACTTTATCGCACATATTGAAAATCAATCTGTCTTACAATTGTCGAATCCTCCATATGTATTACATGATCCCATCACTCAGACATTGGAGGAGTTTTACATGCCGAGCATCGTTGAAAAATGAAAATTTTCTTCTTTCTTCATGTTCACTCACCTTCACAATTCAAAATTTTGTGCTTGTATGTTTGTAACTCGCAGTGTGTCGAGACACCATGATATAATCAAAGAACGTCTTTCATGCACTTTTCGTTGTTAATTTTCTCTGTGTATATTCAAACTTCGAATGTTTTAGTTTGCATTGTCCTATCTTTCTTGTTTATTGATTTTCTTGTATATCTTTCTTGACATGCATTCCCTTGCCCAATAGGCCAGCCAATGCACTGGTGGCTACTTTAGAAGTATAATTTCACATAAGTTTGGCCTATGCTCTATTAAGGTTAGGAGTAGGAGTATTTTTGTTTTTTGTTGATTTGATTTACTTTGATTTGCTTTTCGCTCCGCTTATTTACTTTTGTTTATTTTCTTTTCGGTCATAGGTTTGCTTCTACATGAGACTGTGTTTGGCCTCTTAGATAATCAGGGTGAAGTCCAAGAAGAATTTGTACTACTATCAATGCTTGGTTATCCGTTTATTCCCTCTCTTTATGTGAATCTTGCATTTCTTTTAGTCGATCATACTTCATTGGAAAATACATTACTTGCGGAGAGATTCATAGTGAAATCAAAATGCTTGCACTTTTAACTAGTACCGCCTACTCTAATTAGTCTTCTATTTTCAGTTAATCCTTGTCAACTAAGTCAAGTAGAGTAAGGAGGGGAGGAAAAACTTAACAAGTATATTAGAGGGGTATATAAACATCCTTCTTTGAAGGGACAACCTTTTCTGCTCTCAATAAGTGGGGATCCCTCTTCCACCCTATGGAATAAATAAGTGCCTATGCACAGTTCTTGTAACAAAAATAAAAAAATAAAAAATGAAATAAAGGTCGAAAGAAGAGAAAGGATTCCAATGCAGAGAGGCGAAGCAAGAAACTCCATCGGGGTATTTCCCAGGCTCATTGGTAGTGGAGCAATGCTTGTGTTCCTGAAGTGACTCTGCTAGGGTACTGTCCAGGCCAGTTGGCAACAGAGAAACACCAGAGATGAAAACTAAGACTATGACAGTCTCTTTTACTTGTGCATCTATATACTCCTCATCCCCAATCAAAACAACTCAGTTTGACTTGGTTTGGTATGTGTGTTGCCAATGAAGAGAATGAGAAAGCTTATATCTTTAGCTCAAGCTAAGTGAAGAAGTTGTGATAATCAATGAATTGAAAAATACCTCCAAAAGACTTAGACCTATTTTGCGTGAGACAAGATCCATACAGATATTTGGAGTTCTACTAGTGTGTCACCAGTGTTGTCGTGGCTACAACCACCCTCCAAAATTTTTCCTCTGCTTCGATTTTGGAGCCTTCCTTCTTATTCACAGGAGCTCATCTTGCACTGATCTCGGTATTCATGCTTTGAATGAGACTTATCCTTTTCATTTTTTCTTGTGCTTACTTGTTTTCACACTTAGCTTATCTTCTAAGTCACAAGTTCATCTCCCAACTTGGTCTCACATCAGTTTTTGGCTTGCCTCCATAAACTGTGAAATCCTTGAGGGCAAGCAACCTTGATGATAGGAATTGTGTAGTCCTAACTAGAATTCAAACTTGATATCATAAATTGCATAGTCATGGAAGGCAGCCCAACACTGAGCACAAAAACTGTGCAACCCTCACTAAGCTTAGAAACTGTGTAGTGCACACTAAGCTAGAAAGTTGCCCTTTTCCCCACAACTGCGCAGGATTTCGTAGTAGTGTGCATGGAAAGTTTCCTAAAAAAGGAAAGAAAAATAAAAGGAAAAAACCATCCCTAGGAAGTAGGGATCCATTATTAGTTTCTCAAAGGTGGCATATTTCTATTTTTAGAAGTTTCTGCCAAGTGTCACTTTTCCTTAATTTCAGGCATGCGCGTCATAAACCTTCTTTGCTCAAATATAGTTAATCAACATTTTTAGAGCTCATTTGCGCATTTGATCTTGGAGCTTTAGGATTCTCAAGAAGATCAAGTAACCTTCGGTGGAGTTATCATTTCTTATTCAGGTGAGTTTTTCTTTTATTGTCTTTTACCTCTTTTTCTTTCGCTTTTTTTTTGTTTCACTTGTGTGAGTGCAATTTGCTTATTCATCTTTGTGGTCGCTAGCGTTTCAACTTGTTTTAACTTGTAGAAGTGTTGTTTCAAGTTATCATTTTCCTTTCACAAGTGTCGCATCATTTTTTTTTTTTTTTTTTGCACCGATGGCCACCATTTCAACCACTCCCTGCACCAATTTAATTTTATTCCTGTTTATTTAGTTTCTACACTTGATATATCATGATTCATTCATACTTAGTTAGATTTTCACTCAATCTCACATTATCTCTCTTATATTATCCTTTTTTACACTTCCCATGGGCACATCTGCACTTTCCTTGGTTGATTTTCACTTTACCCAGCTGGGAACTACGCAACCACAAGGCTCAAGCTCCAAGCTTGGCCTCTAGAACTACGTAGTGTGCATTACAGGATGGCCCCAACTACGCATTGCACAGTTCCAAGGGCCAACTTGTCACCTTTTCCACTGAGACTGCACAATGCATAGTCTGTCCCAGTCTCTTCCTAGGGTGGGACTGCACATTGTGCAATCCCAAGACTTAAGCTTCTTCCTTGGATACTGGGAACACACAATGTGCAATTCCCACATGCAGCTAGTCCCTCTTGCCAATGAAAATTGTGCAATCGTTCTTTTCAGTTTCTTGTTTTGCTGCTTGATCATGCTTTGAAGGTATATTTGCCAAAGCTAATGTTTTCTTGCCATGAGTGTCATTTTGTCCCATGGGTACCATAATTATTGAGCACCTCTCTCCAACAGTCACTGTTACCATGACAACAAAGAGAGATTCTCCAAAAGATATCATTGAAAGCAGTAATGGGGAAGTAGTTGAGAAAGTGTCAGATAAGTTACCAATATATGTAGGCACTCAACTATTTATAGAAAAAGAGTTAACACTAACATGGCAACAATTCTAGCAGCAGTAGTAAAAGGCTACATTATGGTACAAGATAAGGGAAAGAGAAAGGTTGCTAACATAATAGAGGGAGAAAAAAGCTGCAAGGTGAAAGTAGATTCAATCCTTATGCAAGAATATTTAGTAGTAAAAGTGAAGAGGAAGCATACGAGACAGAGAGCAGAGCAGAGTAAGAGAGAAAAATAGAGCTTGTAGAAAGCAGAATTGAGATCGAAGCAATAAGAACAAGAACTAAAGGAAGAGCGAGAGATGAGGAGGAAAGAAAAAGAAGAGAAGCAGAAGTAGGAAGAAGAAGAAAGGTAAGGCATAATGGAAAAAGAAACAACATTGATTCAAGAAAAAAAACCAGCCAGCAGCAGAGGGAAAGAGCGAAGATATGTAGGACCGGGAACTTGTCCAGTCAATCAAATATTTGATTGAATTCGTGGACATGGAATTGGGACTGGAATAGTAGGATGAAGATATTGATCTAATGTTGAATGCCCCACAGGTCATTGTTTAGTATCCACCACCACCAACTACAGAGTTAACCTCGATCAAGGAAGGGGACATACTTCCCCTTGATGATGATCCAGTAATGGATGTGTACACTTTGTCATATAAAGAACTTCAAGTGAGAATTGTACAAAAGTGGAGAAATGATTTTTCAGATGATCAGGCACCCCCTGCATTCATTAGAGAAAGGGTGATAGTGGTGGACACCGACAAGAATCCAAATTCCATTACCGGAGCCAACTTGATGTTTGCAGATGTAGCAAGATCAAACACTCAGTATTTGATGACCAAGAATAAGAATTTGGCACAAAACTTACAGCTTTCCAGAAAGAGATAGAACAACTTCGTGTAGCAGCACAAAATGCACTATCCACATAGGTCTACTTGGGGGAAATGAGAGAAACGATACTTGGTGAAGTATCAACACTTGGACAGACCATGTGGGACCTCTATGATGAGCTCATGACTATACATAAGGTAGTTGTTTGCTTTCATAACTTGCATAAACAGAGCAAGGATTTTGTCAAGACTCTTAGGAATGTTCAAACTTCCATCATTGCCATGCAAGAACTAACAATGCGATACAAAGGGGCACCACTTACTTTGGTAAAGAAGATGAAGCCGCAGGCAGAGTTGGAGAAAGCAAGATTCCGAATGTTGACTCAAGAAAGTAACCATCTCACCTCGTTCATTGGAAACATTCACGCCTTATATGTATGGTTGTACAACAATTTAGATTTCATGGTGAGATCCCACAAGATCCCATGAGTCAAATCACTCACCGAAGATAAACACAAACTCCAAATCAGATAGGAGATTGAAGAGTACTTGGAGAAACTGAGACATGTTGCCACTAAGGAGGATTTAGATCTAAACATGAAAAACATGCAGAACTACATCGATGGTCCTTTCTAGATTAGAACCATGTTGCTCCTGCTTGAGAAAGAAGTTAAGACTAGTTCCAAATCATTGTACCTGGATGCTATGGATTCTAGCGTTTGCTTCCAACTTGACACCATCATGTAGTTTGGGGATGTCATCACACAATACCATTCTTGGCATCAATACATGACCGAGAAGCATCAATTGGGAGTTGCTAAGCTAGAGTGTTACCAAACTCAAGAATCATAGTGTTTTTTCTTGTCAGGTTGTTAAGTTGTCTCTACCCTATTTTTTCCTATATGGGCATGGGTGTAAATTGTAATATTATTTGTAATTATGTTGTAAGTGAAATTCCAAGTGTCAATATTGGAATATGAAGAGTCATGATGTAATGTAATGATTCATTTTGTAAATAAGTTGAATATTCATGAGGGTAGTTCAAAGGTCACAAAGGGGAGTTGAAGATTTACCCCCTCTTGTTACAAATAGAACCTCATAACTCATGTAAAGGGCTTTTGGGAGCCAAGATTTTGGCTAGGCTTAGGCTTAGGAAGATCTTGGGAGTATTGTGAAGAGCCTTGGCTGCTTCATAGTGTACAGTGAGTATACTTCTTTGGAGGAGTAGGTGTTCTTGACTGTAATGTTCCAATATTGGGGCTAGTGGTCGTCAATGGTGTATGTATGAATGGAACTTTCACTTATAATAATAAACGTAGAGCCAACACACTTTCATGCACATGTTTTGAATATAGTAGGACTATTCTTGTTGTATTTTCAATGTATGCTATTTAACTTACGCTTATGCTTATGAACTATTTTGTTTGCATTTGTATGAATCTTGTTGAATGCATGTCATTGTATTAACTCATCACTTTAACTTGTGGACTATTCCGCATCTTATCTTGTGATGTCATTTTTCTCGTGTGTACCTTTCAAGATGCATACTATTACAGGCTTCTAAGTGGTGCATTTACTTTTCCCTTCATGTGTTGGAACCTTCATGAATTGCACTTGACTCTCTATAAGGTCACACACTTTCTCTCACCCAAAGTTATCATACTTCACTCTACGCGTTTTCGCAGTCAAGGTATAACATTACCACCCATTGTTGGGACTCCTACTCCAAACAATGTGAGGTCCAGTTGGCACTTCATATCGGGAAGATCCCCTAAATGTTGGTGGGTCCAACACCGTCAACAAAAATCTAGAATGATTTTTGAATACTGTTTTGATGTCTTCATAATTAAGCTGATAAATATCTCCATTGGCCAACATGTTGTGGGTTTCCATTAGTTCTTCTCTGACTGTGATCTAATTAGTAATACTAGTTGTGTTGTGATAAGGTCCTCCTCAAATTATAAACAAAATGCTATTCATATGCTTAAGGATTCATGATTTTATTGCAAGTGAAAATGATTTTTTATGTTAATTTTATGAGAAATTTAACATAAATAAGAAACTGAACATCAACATATAAATGTACATAACATCGCCAACAACACATCACAATAAGAACATGATGAAGGAGTTCACTCCTATTGGGATAAGTCTCCCTGGTTCAACTTCCAATGGCTTGGGCCTCTCTATTATGCTCAAATGTGTAAAAACATGCATTTAAAATGCTCAAATGCTTCTGCAATTTGCTCCAATGAGTCAAGAATGTCCAAAAATGGCCCTCTAGCCTCTCTTTGTTCCCAATTTGGTTGAATATTGAAGAATTTATGACCTCCCTTAGTTTCTCCACTATTCGATCCACAAATTGCCAAAAATCTAGCAATGAACCCTCATTTTCGCTCCGATACCTGCTAACTAGCCACCAAATCTGCCAGAATTTGGGCATTTTTGTTGGACGGATAATTTGGCCGCTAAGGCCTAAAAATTTAGAGAAATTCCATATGGAGGGCCATGTGCCCACGAACCAGCCCTCGACGCTGGCCCCTTTTCCTCTGGCAGTCACATAAACTGTTGGTGGCTAATGACATGGGTGGTTATGTTCGCGGGCTAACCCCCATGGGCTTGCCCAGCCTCTAAAATCCACGACATTAAACTTTATAATGAACATGCAATCAATATGGTTAAGAAATATGGCGCATGGTGCAATGGTAGTTGGTTTTGTTGTGTGTTGGGAGGTCATGGTTTCAACCCCCACTGCCTTTACCCAGACTATAGAGAAACTTTTGGTGGCCTCCCAGGCTGCCATGTGGTGACCTCTAGTTGGGCCACATGTTTGCCCATGGCTGGCCACTCCTTCAACCAATCAAAACCACTGAAATCTAACTAGTACAAATGTGCCACTTAGCACGATATAATTCTCCAAGGAGCCCGTTGACCAGGTCAACATCCACATACCATGTCCATTCAGTGCCACACTAGTAGTACAGACTGTTGACTGGGCTGTCCTTTTTTTGTTGAAAATTTTCTTATCTGGGAAAGTGAATAGAACTTGTCTATGGAGTCATATGAAGTTTTTTTCACATGAAATGAGTTGTGTTGGATTCAAGATGATGAGCACTACACAGTCATGTAAGTTCCACACCAATCTGACAACTTTGAAATTTGAGCTATTTTTTGAGCACCTGATCATTCCTCCCCACTGGAAGCCTTTTGGACCCCAAAACATCACTTTCGGTTGTCTAGTAGGTGAGGGTATAGTTCCCTCAACTTTCCAATCTCGATCCATTTGGCCTTTGAAGGATTTGTTCCTTTGAGCCCCACTTGAAGGTAATCCACATTCCCTTGTTTTGAAGACCTTGTTCTTCTACCAAGAATGGTGTCTTGCTATAGTTCATCAAGGTATTCAGGAGAAAAATCCTCTATGGAAGGAATTTGGACATTCTCTCCTTGATCTTGAATCAAAGGAGGCTCATACAACCTTAATTTCTCAACATTAACAACAACATGAATTTGCATATATGAAGGCAAATCCAACCTGAAGGCATTATTACCAATATTTTCCAAAATTATGACTGGACCATATCTAATTGGTTTTAGTTTTTTACCTTCTCCTTGGAGCCTCTCTTTGCTAATGTGAAGCCAAAATTCATCTTCGACATGCAACTTGTGATCTACACGATGCTTGTCATGCCTTTCTTTGTACTTGCCTTGGCTCTTTTCAAGCTCTTCTTGAACTCTTTTGTGTACCAATTGGATTTTTTCAATGAAACTTCTTTCTTTTTCTATGTCACTATGACCATCAATAGCAACATATTTGAAAAAAAAGAAATCCAAAGGAGACTTAAGGAAGCATCCCAAACATGCCTCAAATGGCGATGCTTGAGTTGAAGAGTGCTTGGCTTGGTTGTAAGCATGCTGAGTATAGTGCAAATGTTCATCCCATAAGTTAGGATGCTTGCTGCAATACCTGCGAAGAAGATGCATCACTATTTTGTTCACCACCTTTATTTGACCATTTGTTTGCAGATGAAATGTTGTACTCTTTTTCAATTTGGTGTCCATGAATCCCCACAAGCTTGACAAAAAATTCCCAAAAAAGTGAGAATCTCAATCACTAACAATGGATGTGGGAAATCCAAAATGCACCCATATATTCCGAAAGAATAACTGAGCAGTTTGTTCAATTGTAACTTAATTCTTACATGGAATCAAAATACACATTTTGTTGAGCCAATCCACAACTACATACAAATAATCATGACCTCTTTTTGACAATGGAAGAGCTCCTACAAAATCCATAGAAACACCCTCCCACGGTCGTGAAGGAACCAGAAGTGGTGTGTACAATCCTAACTTCCTATTTCTAGGATTACTCACTACACATAATGAACATCCTTTAATAAAACATGACACACTTTCAAGCATACGAGGCCAATAACAATACCTTTGTAGATGTGCCACAATATTACTTACATTGAAATGACCAACAATATGAGAAGTATGTGTCTCTCTTATGATATTGACTCTTTCTCCCTATGGAATACAAAGCTTGCCAAGATGGTACGACAAGTTATCATGCAAATTATAATCCAATTCCTCTACTTGGTTATCTTGACTCAAGCTTTCATAAATGTCTTGAAAGTCATTGTCAATCCGTATTGCTCCATATAACTTTCATGCAAAACAAACTTATGCTTGAGTAAAGTAGCTGCACTAATAATAGGCCTAGAAAGCATATCAACAACTTTATTGTAGATACCTTTCTTATACCAGATTACCAAGTGGAATTGTTGAAGAAAACCCATCCATCGGAAGTTCCTTGATTTCTTCTACTTTTATTGAGATTGCAAGTATTGCAATGGCTGATGATCAATGTGAATAATTCTTTCCTTACCCATCAAGTAGTGTTTCCACTTTTTCACAATTTTCACCAATGCATACTATTCCTTGTCCTATGTAGGATAGTTAATCATTACACCACTGAAAGTTTCTGAATGAAAACATATAGGCTTACCATGTTGCATGAGGACTGCACCCATGGCATCAGTCTGAATCTCAAATGAATGTCTCAAGTCTGGAAGTGAAAGCACTGAAAAACCTCCCCACTGAAAAACCTTTTTCAAACTTGTCAATGCATTCAAAGGAGCTATTATAGAAGAAAAGTTAGCAATGATTTTCCTCCAATATTGGGTTGCTCCCAAAAAACTTGTTACCTTAGTAATTGTCTTGGGCCTTGGCCAATTCAAAATGACATCAACCTTGGAGGGATCTATTTTCAGCTCACCTCCTCCAACAATATGACCCAAGAAAACTAAAGAAGTTTGTTCAAACTCACACTTTGACATCTTTAAATACAATTGTTCTTTATTTAAGACATCAAGTACTTTTCTCACATGCATGACATTTTAATCACGAGATTTACTGAAAATTAAGATGTAATCTAAGTATAATATAACAAACTCATCAAGAAATGGCCTCAATACATCATTCATCACACACATGAATGTAGCAGGAGCATTACATAAACCAAAAGGCATAACTAGCCATTCAACCAAACCTTGTTCTGTTTTGAATGTTGTATTCCAAATGTCTCCTTTAGCAATTCTAATTTGATGGTAGCCACTCCTTAAGTCCAACTTAGTAAAATACTTTGCTTCTTTCAATCGATCAAGTAAATCATCTATTCTAGGCAGTGGGTAATGATTCTTTGCCGTAATCTTGTTCGATGCATGGAAGTCACACACATGCACCATGTTCCATCCTTGTTTTCACCAAAAAAATATGTGAACCACATGGCGAAGAAGATGGTCTGATGATCACTTTATCCAACAAATCTTGATTTTTATTTTATTTTATTTTTATTTTTATTTTTTTATTTTTTTATTTTTTATTTTTTATTATTATAATTTCCACACTTTCCATCACTAACATCCTATACATGCCAATTTTAGGAAGAGGACTATCTTGCTATAACTGTATCTCATGTTGGATTTCTCTCTTGGGAGGCAATCCTTTTGGTTTCTGAAACATCTCATCATATTGGTTAACTACAACAACCAATTCAGATTTAAATTTTGAATCACA
Source organism: Pinus taeda (assembly GCA_000404065.3). NCBI lineage: Eukaryota > Viridiplantae > Streptophyta > Pinopsida > Pinales > Pinaceae > Pinus > Pinus taeda. The sequence goes on along the minus strand of APFE031504288.1, from coordinate 203,383 downwards.
ACCTTTAAACGCTTCATTATCAACATCATTCTTTGGGTTGAACATTAGAAGCACAAAATCTTGCTTGAAATCACTAGTCTTTTCATCCGCCCCACATTAACAAATGAAAGATTTAGTTTCTTGCTATGAGCTCTCACAATATGTTCTACTCCATCTTTGAACAAATGGTATTTTTTTCATGTCTATGGAATATAACTTTTCTATCATAGAGGTATGTGTTGCCCAAAACTATACCACATATGTCTAATGGCACAACATCAAACATCACTTCATATATGAAATTTGCAGTAATGGCGAATTTCAGTGTACACTTTCTAGTTACCTGCAATTGTGCATTGTCACACACCTATCCAAGTGGATATGGTTTATGATGTGGAATGGTTTCAAAGTTTAAAATTTTAAAAATGTTTTCATAAATAAGATTGGCTTGAGAGCCACTATCGAAAAGTGTATCAATTTTTCTATGTTTTGAGATCACCCTTATGTGCAAAAGTTCTATCCTCTTCTTTTCATTTGGAGTTTGATTTTGTGAATTTGAAGTACCAATGCTAGAAATGGATTATTTTCCTTTAATACCCATAGATGTAATTTTAGTTTCATCACTCGAATAGGATCCCAAATATTTTTGAGTGGTTGTAGTTGTCTTTTACTTTCCCTTGTTGTTGAATTTCTTTGGTTTCGTTTAGGGATGAAGCTTCCAACAATGAGCTTCATCATGACCCTCTTTGGAACAATGTTTGCATGTTAATTTCTCTCCTTCCTTCTTGATAGATTCATTTTTCTTTCCCTTCCCTTTGAAACCCTTTTATTTTCCTTTACTCTTAAATGGACTTTTACTACCCTCTTCTGGAGTGTTTTTCCCTCTTGCCTCAAGATGAGTGGCTTGCACAAACACATCATCGATATTATTGGGATTAAACATTAAGATAATATTCCTAAGATAACTATGTAAACCCCCTATGTTCTTCAACAACATGTCTTGTGATTGCAAATATAAACCTAACATTAGAGGTCTTTTTCTGAATTATTGTGTGTAATCTTGCATATTTTGACCTTTAAGTTGTCTAAAGTTCTGCAAATTCATGATGGCTTTCTACATATAAGCTAGAGGATAGAATTGTCTTTTAATTGCAACAATGAAATAAGACCAAGAAATTGAGATCTTACCATGTTTTTTTCATCTCCTCTTGTGTCTTTGATTCCCACCATACTAGTGCTGCACTCTCCATTCTCAAGGAATCTAACTAAATATTTATGTCATCCTCTTGAAGGTTTTGAATTCTACAATAGACCTCCAACCGATAAATCCAATTATCAAGCTTCTCTGCATTCACCTCATCATTATACATGGGAAATTCAAATTTAACATCAAGTTTTAATAAGGGTGATTTACGAGTTCCTTTTGAGGTATGTTGATGAGTATGAGTAAGGGTTGTGTTAGTGGAAGAGGGTGAAGATGCATATGAGGAAGAAGATAAAGAAGATGGTAGAGTGGTTGGAGGTTTACCTCCATTTCCATTTCCTCCTCCTGAAGAGCCTTCTCCTTTGGGAGGTTTGGAGCTTTCACTTTGTAGTTTGGTATTCCTTTCTTCATAGAGGACCGTCACCATATCTATCATATCAAAGAAAGCCTTCCTGAATACCTTCTAATCCTTTGTCATTGTAGGCTCCCCTTGATGAGACATTCTCACAGGTGCCTCAACTACAACTTGAGGAAGAAATGGTGGTGGAGAATGTGGAAACCTTTCCCTTCTTCCCTTTGACCCAACTTCAAGGCTTTCAACCAATTTCCCTTCTCCTCTTTTGAGTTTTAACCTTGTAAGCATGAGATAAACTTGCAAATAGTTAAATCCTTCTTGCACAAAGAAAACCTAGTGCTATGATACCAAAATTATCTAATTAGGAATATTAGTTTTTTTGTGCTAAGATCATCCACATATTATAAACAAAATGCAATTCATGTGCCTAAGGATTCATGAGTTTATTGCAAGTGAAAATGAGTTTTTATGTTAATTTTATGAGGAATTTAACATAAATAAGAAATTGAACAACAACATATAAATTTACAGAACATCACCAACAACACATCAAAACAGGAACATGATGAAGGAGTTCACCCCTCCTGGGCTACGTCTCCTTGGTCTAGCTTCCAATGGCTTCTGTAACCTACTCTAATGAGTCTAGAATGTCCAAAAATAGTCCTCTAGCCTATTTTTTCTCCTAATTTGGTCGAAAATTGAAGAAGTTATGACCTCCCCTAGTTTCTCCACTATTCGCTCTGCAAATTGCCCAAAATATGGCACGAAACCCTCATTTTCGGGTGGATTCCTGCTAACTGGCCACCAAATCTGTCGGAATCTAGGTAGATAATTTGGTCGTCGAGGACTAAAAATTTGGAGAAAGGCCATATGTAGGGCCATGCACCTAGGGGCTAGCCCCCACCACTAGCCCTTTTCCTCTGCGGTCGCATAAACTATTGGCAGATAACGACGATGTTCACATGGATGGTTAGTCCATGGGCTGGGCCAACCTCCAAACTCTTTGACATTAAACTTTATAATGAATGCACAATCAATATGGTTAAGAAACACAACGCGTGGTGCAATGTTAGTTGGCTCTATTGTGTGTTGGGAGGTCATAGGTTTGACCTCGTTGCCTCCGCCTAGACTATAGTGAAAATTTTGGTGGCCTCCCGGTCTGCCACATGGCGGCCTCCAGCTGGGCCACGTGTTAGCCCGTGGTTGGCCACTCCTTCAACCAATCAAAACCACTAAAATATGACGAGTAAAAATGTGCCACTTGGCATGATATAATTCACTGAAGAGCCCATTGACCGGTCAATGTCGAAATACCTTGTCCATTCAGCACCACGCCAACAGTACAGATTAGTCACTAGGTTGTCCTATTTTTTGAAAATTCACCTGTTTGGGAAAGTGAACAAAACTCGTTTATGGAGTCATACAGAGTTTGTTTCACGCGAAATGAGTCACATCGGATTCAAGATGACGAGCACTACATGGTCATCCAGGTTCCACACAAATCTGACAAATTTGAAATTTGAGCTATTTTTTGAGCCCCTGATCAGACTCCCCAGGGTAGGACTGATTTCAATGAATCCAAATCAAGAGTGCAGTTCTGTATTTCCTTGTAACTTAGATATAATCTTTCCTTAAAAACTTTTAGGGAATCATCTAGTCCTTTGGTCATTTTGAATATTTTTTCCCTTGTGTCTCTTTCTCTACAATAATCCTTGTATTTGGTAGTGAAGGCTTGCTGTGTTTGTCCCCATGAAGTGATGCTGCCCCCTTCTAGGCTCATAAACCAATGAAGGGTTGCATCCTTGGGGGTAGAAGGAAACGATTTGAGCTTCTTCTCATATTTTGTATGATCATAGGTCCTACAAGCTACAAAAAAATAAAACATGAAAGTATCAGGGTCATTAGTATCTAATACATGGAAATGTGGGAGAGCACTTGGAATGATATTTTTAATTTTGGCTTCCCCATTTGCATCCCTGATAAGAAAAGCCTCAAGTTTCCTATTTCTGGCCATGGTAATAATGGGTGATGGAGGTTCTTCTCCTCCTATAAGCTCCTAAAAAAGCATTTCTTTCTCACCTAAAAAGGCATCTATATCCTCTCCGGATAAAGTAGTGGGTTCATAATTTGTAAGAGAAGGTCGGTTGTTTGTAGAAGTGCGGGTTTTTGGTAAGATTTTTCTTGCATTTTCCCTAATTACATGAGGCATGAAAGAAATATATTTTCTATTTTGTGAATGCTAATGCAGTGATATCTTCTAGTTTTAAAAATTAAGAATGCCTAATGCATATTTTTTTGTATTTTTGCAGAGAATAAAAAAAAAGGAATCAAATTTAAAAATAAAAAAAAATTCATACTTTGACACCTGCCTAACAATGACACCAAAAAGTGATGGCCCTCAATGTTATAACAAGAATGTTGTAACTTCCAAGGGGTCTCGACTTTAATTGTCAACTCAAGGTTTGTACAAACTTAAGATGGGCCAATAGTATGTGTGCAACATACCATGTGTTCTTCTTTTGTTGATCTGATGCAGGTGAAAACAATTGAAGGGAAACTTGGTTGCACAAAGATTTTTCTATTATCTATGTTATAGGAAATAATCAAAAACCTCAAGAATGAAACAAAAACAAGTAAATCTATTCTTTTTGTAGGAAAATAAGGAAAACCAATTCAAGCAAGCTAGAACAGAAACAAATCTACTCTACTGTGCATTGGAAACAAACTTGCAATTGAAAGAAAGATTTGAAACATTAAACCTTAATTTGTAGAAAAAAGTAGTTTTACTACAACAAATACGTCAAAGTTTCTATTGGGTCTTTGAGCTTCCAAATTCCATCCTTCATGTTTGGTGTACATTGTAACATATCAAGGAAGGATAATCATGCTTTGTATGCTATGGGATGCTATAGGAGTCCCTGTTTTGCTATAAGAGATATTTTGATAAGTAGAAAAATGCCTTCTAGATGCATTTTGAAGAATGGATAAGGTGAAGGAGGGCTAAATGAAGGGAAATGAGTCTTTTACAAGTCTTTATTCCTTTGATGAATAGGTTTATTCAACAAAAGAGTGACTATGGGGTTTGCTATACCTATGCAAAACTATTTATGTACTAACAAGTTATAGAAATGCATGACAACAAGAAAAGAAATAATAATCTAAGAAAGCTAAATTCATAGAAAGGAGTGCTAATTATATCAATGAACTATTGTTAAATCTCAAGAAAAATGCATAAAGAGACTAAACAACAAACTAACTTATTGACCTGTAGTAAAGAATATTCATAAGTGATATCACAAGATTGATTGGTTGAACTAATGCATGGAAAAAATGTTACCACGTAACATAAATTACTGTTGGATTTACTAAAGCAATATGCATAAACACACTTGAAAACAAGCTAAATCATTAACCTTGCAAAGACAATATTCAGAAATAGAATCACATAATTAACTACTGAGTTGATGCATGGAAAGTAAAGTTACGAAGAGGGGAATTAAGCACTTGGGTTGGGCCCTAACCTAAGTCGTTGAGCCCTAACCTAAGGAGACTCGAGTCACTGAGGAAATATTAGTTTAGGAACAAAAAATGCTTCTCATTTATCCAAAAATGTGCTCATACATGAAATATTAGGAAAAAGCCTTCACTTGACTACTGCTAATTAATCTCCAAAAATTCCACCCTATGGGCTACTCAAGCCCCCTATTTATACATAAAATGGCTGAGGGGAATACTCCTTGAAAAGGGGGTTGCTTTCCCCCTGAAATACCTAAAAAGTAGGAACTTGCTCCCTGTGACCTCACATCTACAGGAGGAGTAATGATTTCTATAAGCAAGCTAAGTTTTGGTCATCCTATAATAGGGGGCATGTTCCATATTTTTCTCTTGATTGGATTCCTTGTGATTTTCACAAAATATTTTCAATATCCTATACAATAAACACATTAGGAACATAAGTGTGATAATCACCTCTAACCTTCCTAGGAACTTATTAAAGCTGAGAAATAAATTATTAATAATATAAAGAGAGGTTAAATGTGCTTATTAAAGGTTACATGGGCATTAAGTTGTACCTAAATGGGAAGCCCATCAATTTGTCTTCTTCCATCTCGTGTTTGTTGATGAATTAGGTTTTGATGAAAAATTCAACAATTTTTTGTTGATGTTTTATGGCTCTAAAATCTCCTTGCACACAATTTTCATTAAGTTTTTTTTAGAGGCGGTTCATGGGTGGCCGCTACATCCACGGAAAATCTGGGTAGATCAACCCTAAAGGGAATCTTTTAAAGCCCTTTGGCCATACTAGCAGGGCCTAACCCCAAGGCCGTCGAGGAGAATTGACCCTGTGAGCTCTCGATTGACGAGGTACTAAACAACGGGGACTCAACCAGTTGAGCTAACCCTTGGGGCTACGATTTTCATCAAGTTTATATTGAGGAACCTAGGTTTATCTTCATCCATTTTAATCTTCAAAAATGTAGAAGGATGTTAGATTTTATGGAATTGAGAAACACAAGTTTTTCTTTATCATTTTCCTTGAAATTGGTTCCATTGATCTTCTTCCATAGAACTATTTACTCATAGACTCCATTAACCCTTGATTAAGAAAGGCACTAGTCTTATCTCTTGTGCTAATCCCATAAATAAATAAAATAAAACCCTAAATTTTTCTATTATATGTTTTCTAGGGTAAATTAGAGCTAGCTTACAACAAAATCATCATATTTTATCCTTATTTGCATTACACCTTATTTCCCTATGGATAATACTTGCATGTATTCAATTCAAAAGCTGAAAATATCATTTTGCATGCATTTTTGACCATCAATTAGGGTTGACGTATAAGGATTACATTTTTTTTATATGTGTTTTAAACCATTGGAAATTGTTAAATTTATTCTTTTATTTACTTATTGATTAGCTCTAATTTTACACTTATTTATCATAAATGTTGGGGCTATTTTCTTATTGTTGTTGTAAAATGTTTGGATGCTGTAAATTTCTTAAAACCCTAGCTTATAACAACAAAGTGTAATTTCTTGATTGCATGTGTTTGGGAACCTATTTGAACCTCTTTAGGTCACACTTGTCCCTGTAAATTTAACCATATTATCCTTTTAATTTTCCATCTTGGAATTATACTTTAAACACTCGAATCCCTAATCATTGTATACTTGTCCTTGAGTGAAACTTAGAGTAGAACTCTTATGGGGTATTTAGGTTATGTCCATTTGGGTTACTTAATTGATAAGATCTATTGGGAAAGCCTCCTTTGTGATGGTTGTATCCAATGACAGAAAGGAGGGAAGTATTTGTTGAGTTGAGAATGGTAATTGTCCCATTGTTGCTCTTAATCTAGGTTGCTTAGTTGGGATTTGTATTAGGATGATAGATTGTGTAGTAATAATGCCCATTAAAATTTCAATGGAAAATTAATAACATGCTATTGTTGGATCTAAATTTTTCTAGCTAAGTCATAGATATTTTCATTTTTCTAAAACTGTAGTTCCTTGCGTTTTGGTAAAATCATAGTTCTCAATGAAACTATTCAAGGGACTACATTTATTATGGCTTTTGCTAGTTTCCCTTGGCTGCCTAGTTTTGTTCTTTATAATGATTGGCCATCGAGTTTTATGGTTGATTTTTTTTTGGTTAATTTTAATAAATACTTTTTAGGTTGGGGGCAAAGATGTTTTATTTATGGTTTCATGGAGTATCTATTCCTTTCCTAAACAAGGTGGCCTTAGTTTAATTAGTATTAGATCATAAGAAGTGATCTTATTGGTGAAATGGATAATGAAATTGATTGTTAGCGAGGAATTTTGGAAATGATTAATTGTTTATGAAATCATTGGAGGAAACTACATATTCAAAATAAAATCACATTTCTCACTTAGTGATGTGATTGATGCTTTGAATGATTTCAATATTGGCGGTTCTCTTAAACTTAAAATAATTTGGGAAGCATGAAAGAAGAAGGTTTTAACTCTTACTTGGCATGGGTTTGTCTCAAGAAAGGTTTTGAACTTTCTTGCAATTTTTTTAGACACTGGAAAGTACAATATTCTACTATTACTCAAAGAAGTGACTCCAATGATCCACTGTTGGAGCTAGTGAATTACATTGTAAACATGTCTCTTGGAACTTTTACTCAATAATAGAAGCCTTCAAGGCCAACACGTTCTTTATGCATGGATTATGAATGTTTGTAAGACTATTCTACAGATGTTTGTATTTCATGTTTGCTTTCACATGTGCTAAGATAGTTGAACTATTTTGGTTATTTTAGTACTTATCTGATTGAGAATGTGTTGTAATGGTTGTTAGTGTTGTTCCATCCTTGTGGACTATTCCATGGGATATTAGATAGATATTTCTTCATTTGTTGGTTGTAATGACTGTCGCATCCTCTATGGACTATTTCGGTGGATGTTAGACGGATCCTCCTGGTTCATGTGTGTCTTTTCTTGGGTGGCACTACTACCTCTCACTTAGAGGATCACTTTTCTCCCCTCTCTGCAGTAGAAGAACCTTGACACATTTACAACTGAACACTCACTAGCTACACCTTCTTGCTTTTTCGAAGACACCATTACATCCCTCTCTATCTAGCTCATAGTTAGAGCCAAGGCATATATTTAAGATATATGGCAACCAGGATGATATTCTGGATGGGGCTCCTGCACCAAATAGTGTGAGGTATAATTGGGACTTCATATTGGGAAGACCCCTCGGTTGATGGGTTTCCAACACCATCAACACTTCCTCACCTAGTTCTTTTCAAGTTCCTCTTTTCAATATTTTCCGTTGTAATATATGGCTATCATGATTCACTAAGGAAAAATGATAGGATGCATCATAGAAGAATTAAAAAGAAAGAGCTCATGAACATAGAAAAAAATAACTGAAATAGAAGTCTATGATAGTCACCTATGAAAGGATATAGCTCTTGGTAACCTCATTAGAAGCATAAGTGGAACTTATGAGAAAAAGAAGAAAAAAATCATGTAGTACAAAGCTCATCGTACATCAGAAAAAAGGAAACATATGCTAGATGAGGATACTCAAGATGTTCTATTGGAATCTTCATCAGAAGATTCACCAATCAAAAGGAAGCAAGTGTTTCATTAAAAATTCCAACTTGTGGGAATTCATGGGATGATGGTATAATGACAAAAGAGGTGAAGAAAATCAAGGGATTGGAGTTCTTTCAATCAAGGAAGTTATTGAACAGAGTCTAGATGACCTAAAGGAAAATGAGATATGTATGCTTATATTTGATATTGTAAAGTCATGTCATATGGTTGTGGGTAACATGGATAAATTCTCTATCTCAAGAGCATGATCAAAAGAAAGGATCTCCTCCTTTGAAAAGATGCAAGAAGGCATGGGTCACACATTGTCTAGATGAAATAAAAATAATATGTCCTCATATGAAATATGAGGTGGTCGACAAAAATGGAGGAAATATGGCTAGAAGTTCCTAAAAGGAAATGTGTGAAGAAAGAAAGGAAGATATCATGAAATATGCAGCTATGGAAAAAGGCAATCAAGATCCAAGGAATGAGAGATTTGACTAGGATATATCCATGAAGTATATGAAGGCTTTGATTAAATCTAAAAATAGAAGAGACCCTTGACAATATATATCTTTTGGAGATGTGTCAATGTGTATGTAGGATGCTGATGAAAACTAGAAGATATCGTGATGAAAGACCATGAAAAAGGTAATTTTGATTTAAGGTTCATTCCTTATTTTTGAATGATATCTGGATGGGCTTATGCAGGGATACCAAGGGAATATCTATGGATATATTCCAACATTGATGTCCATGTAGTAGGGTGAAAGATACTTAAGGAAACATGGCATGAAGGAAGGCTAGATAGGAATTGATGGATCACTTTCCCATGAAAGGAATACTGACATGACTAACTCATGGATGAAAAAGAAAAAAAAAAGAAAATAAGAGAAGTTCATGACATCATGAGGAGGGGTTATTCAAGTAGTTGGTTGTCCCATCATCTCCACTTAGAGAGCTATTGTAGGTCCCTAATTAAAAGGGAGCATAGAAACACGTTTCTAACTTGGCGGAAGCTTGGAATAAAATTCCTAATCCAAGAGGGAGCTTAGGTACATTCCTTCATTGGAATAGATATATCCTCCCTAATTAAGAGGGGGAGATAGACACATCATTCTTGTCTTCACTTGGGAAGATAAAATGGATGATTGGATAAACATTTGTCATTCGCTGCTCTTTGAAGATAAGTTAGGGATCCAAGATAAGAGTAGTCGTAGAGGACCGATATTCTTTGCGGATTGGGAATCTAAGATCAAAATAGTCCTGGTGGAACATACTCCAAGAGAACCCAGGTGGGGTATGTTATGGGAGAGACAATGATGAGTGTCTATAAATCATTGGTCTCACCAACATTGCACTATGATCTTGTGGAGAGATAGAGATGTTAGTCAACGCCTTGCCATGTGACAATGCTAGTTGATATGATGCTATACATATGGGTTACCAATGTGACTCTTCTTATGAGAATTACTCAGATTGAGAATTTCCAAGTACCTTGTATGTATTATGAATACCTCCCTAGTTATGAGGGAGTGTTGAAAAATGTAACTAGGTTTGGTCTTTATAGTGACATATATAATTATGATTTTACGTAATTAATGTAAAGAATAAAATAAAATTATTTGCAATACTTAACTCATGGTTTTCGTGATCAAGGAATTTTATTTTAGTTAAGGCTCCCATTGTGAGCCTTTAGGGTTGGTCATCAAGTCATAGAGTCTAGGGAGTCATTTTCATGTATTAAAGACATGTTACACATTGTAAAAAGTTATTTTGATTATGCAAATTACCCTTGAAGACCTTGTCACAAGCTCACCTTCTAGTAGGCTTAAGGAGGATTCTAGAAAAGGGATGTCAATCTAGACACATGTTCAAGCCAACTTATTCTCATTTTGTCAAGGGTATTGTTCATCAATTGAAGTCTCTATAAGAAGAAGAATTCATTTGGGTTTTCCACTCAAATTTGAGAGGTTTTGGCCCTGATTGATAGCCTACATTTTTGTGTCTCTTGTCTCCTTATTGTTTATGCATTGGTAGTTGTTTGATGAAGAAGAACACTATAATAATCAAAGTAAAGAGAAGATCCTAAACAAAAGAAGTAAAAAACATTCACAATCATTTATCAATAAAAGAGAAATCACCTAATTGTTATGGCCTAGATTTCTCAACAACACACACAGAAATGATGTGGATTTTTGACAACATGAAGAGGATACTATTATATATTTTTGTCAACAACTTAGTGCTAATTTAATATAGCACTTTTGTGAGAGAAACCAAAAATATTCAATGGATTTTGATACATATTGTTTTTATCTTTTGGAATTGATGTTTATATCATGTAAAGTTTATGGATGACAACCCTAGTCATCATCCTTAAATCTACTTATATTTCTTCAAGGACTCATTAGTTGAATCCGTATGCCCACCAAAATTAGTAGGCACTAGTCTTCTCCCGATACTCAACAATAAAATCAAAATTTTTGACTCTTATTTGATTGTTTTAGAGTAAAGGTATCAAGGGATCTGGATCACACATGCTTTTCCTCTTCGCAAGCTGAGTCATTTTCACTGTTCTGATTTGTTGAAGAAGAGGGGAGAGATCTTTTGTCTAGTGGAAAAGCGAAAGAAGAAAGAATTGTCCAACCTCAGCCCTGATCGTGGTTATTGGCATTGAATGACCGAATTACTTCCTCTAGCTGCTAGTTGCATTCTTGCAGAAACTATTGTGCCTTGTCTATGGATTCTCTAACCATTTGAACAAAACAATTAACCATCTCCTGCTTATTTACTTATGTATTCACTAAAAGGAGGAAATAAGTGACAGTAGGCATGAAGGAATAGCAAAACAAGGCCTTTGGAAAGTAGACTTGACATCTAAAAATGGCGAGACACAATGGAAAAACAGATGTAGTTATGGTTTAAAATATCTGGAAACAATGGCAACATAAATAGTTCATGAACTTCCACCAATGGATGCCTCCTTCTGGCGTTTCATTTTTTTTGGGTTTTAATTTAGATTAACAATATGTGGAGGGCAAGTTAGTTGAAAAAATAAAATTATTTCATTCAATGGTATAATTAGCTTATTAGAATTCTCACAAGATTGAGTTGTGTGTTGCACAACATTGGAATATTTACAAAATTAAATATAAATAATTTTACAAAATTGAATATATTTTATAAAAATTATATATTATAGGTGGGTGTATGTATGTATTTACTTTTTGTGAGCTAGTAAGAAGTTGGGAGGTTTTCTAGATGTTGACTAGGGCTTAGAGCATTACTCCATAGGTGTGGTATGACACTGGGGCTCAAATGGATCACACTCCTCGACCAAACTAATTGGAGCCTAACCCGAGGGCATCAAGGAAATTTCAAACTATGGCCTCCTAATGGCAAGATTCTTTAGAAAGAACCTTGAACAATTGAACTAACCTGGGGCTATTAATCATATATAATATATATATATATATATTATATAATATATATATATAATATATATATAATATATATATATAATATATATATATATATATAATATATAAAATATATATAAAATAATTTACAAAATAAAATATAAAATCTTAAAAATTGATTATATTTTATAAAAATTATATATTATATGTGGGTTAATAGTTTAACTAGTCATATATATATATATATAATTAATGTATTCACCTTTTTTGAGCTAGTAAGAAGTTGGGAGGTTTGTTGGAAGCTGACTAGGGTTTGAAGTGTTGGAGTTCTTGCAGCTCGCACTCCATAAGTTTGGTGCATCATTGGGGGGGTGTTTCTTTCTCTATGCAATGGATTTTTTAGGTCCACAGATAATGAGGGTTTGAAGGGTTTAGAGGGAGCAAAGGAGGGTTTGTAGCATTAAATGTTTTTTGGATGCTGACTTGGGTTCGAAGCATTGGAGGTCTTCCATCCCACATTCGGTAAAACCTGCATAGCGTTGGGGGGGGTGTTTATTTCTTTGTGTGGTGAATTTTTTCCTTAGGTTGGTAGATATTGGGACTTCTCACTTTTTGTATGAGGTTTTGAGGTCAAGTTCTCTAGTTTTTAGTCAATGATGGTTATGGCGTTGTCGAGTATCGGGATGGCAGGTATGGCAATGATTGGCTATAACTTGGCCCTCAACATTATAGAGAAAAGCTTCACAATTGCCATCTGCAATTACACAACAAGTCACTTCAACAAAACGCTAGAGTGTGCCTGGGATGTAGGTGATGTGCCACTAATGGTCTTCTTCAATCTCATGGATTTCATGCTTTTGATTAAGAATCTAATGTTAGGGAATATCCTTGTCATATCCAAGGCTTCAGTGATTCAGAAAATCTCCACGCTCTTTGGATATATGGAGCAAGGTGATCGTATCATGGATTAGAGCAATGAGTGGTATAAGAACATGGAGTGAAGGGCATGACAAATGGTTGAGAAGAAAAAGAAAAGTTATGTTGCAACATCTGAAGAAAACTCAAAAGAAAAATGGGGGGGGGCACGACTGGAACCCTAGTCAACCCTGCCCTTGGTTTATGATTTCCCTTGTGCAGTTGTTGTGACAACACACTTTGCTGGTGACACAAATGGTGTTGGTTTGAGGGTTGGTTTTCGTGGATTATTATGTGCATGTGTGTGTGATGAGGCATTTTAAAGCATCTCCATGTGCTTACTTATCAACCAAAGTATCTTCCAATGTTATTTTTTTGTCAGTTAAAGTATCTTCTAGAGCTACCAAGGTGTCTAAGGGCTTCGGTGAGGCATGATGGAGATTCTCCAAGCTTTACTTATCAACCAGAGTATCTTTCGATGTTGCTTTATTTCCAATTAGAGTATCTTCCAGAGCTATTTGGGAGTCTTTTGGGTTTTAGCCCCAAAACATCAACAACCCATTTGGGTCTATGTGTTGGCCTTAAAACTTTTTACTTCTTTTATATTCTTGCTAGGGTTTGTTGACCTGCATTGTAATGTTTAACTTCTTGTTGTTGGGGCTATATATGATGCTCCCTAAGAGGTTCTATGGCGGGCCTACATGCCTTGTTATCTAGTTTATTTTCACATCTAATGTAAATAATTTTCATTTTAATGAAAAATGTTGGTTTTTTTCTCTCTGAAGAAAGAAAAAAAAATATTCTAGTAAGAAGTTTCTCATCAATGGAGATTTACTAAATATATCTAAGAACTTGCAAGATAGATATACAAAACACTTATGATTTAACTTAGGGTTATGTGTTTTATTTTTAAATATTTCAAGAGAGCTATATTCCTATAGGTATTGAAAGTTCTTCCCTAATCCAAATTGTAACTTTGGTCTCAACAAATATAAGAATATTAGTTGCATAGCTCTTTGGTCTTCTCTTACACATAATTTTCATTGTCAAACTAGATATGTTTAATTCAACACATTTCACTTTTTTTTGGTTGTGAAAAGGAAAAATGAGTCGAGGAAATATGCTTTGTAGATTGTTGTGGATATTTTACAAGGCAACTTGTCCCTAATTTTAAAATGTTTATGCAAAAATGAGGTTACACTCTATTGTGTACTACTAATTTTTATTCAGTTTAAATATTAGAAGCATATTTCCTTTTTATTAAAAATAAATGATCTAATAAAACAAATTATAGTGGTAAAAAGTGCATAGGAATATAACATTGAACACAAAATGTGCCTGAGAGAAACCTGAGGGTGAAAACAATTGTAAGAAATAAAGATCATATTTTTCTATTTTATTCTAAGATTTATAATGGAAAACAAATAAATATAATCACAACACTTTTATTTATTTATTTATTTTTTTTTCGTATAAAGACTATTCTATTAAAATAAAAGGAGAAACGCGTCGACAAATGATCAATTAACTTGTCCTGACGATGAACCACACTAGTTGGTTCGAAACGCGTCGACAAATGATCAATTATGTGATTTCGCCAAAAATATTTCTAAACAAATTATGGATCACAGAAGTCTAAATTCTATGAGAAAAATATTTACAAAGAGGTTTGAACCTTTGAGGGGGCTATAGCCTGCCCTCTACCAAAAAGTCTGTAGCAGGTAGCACATTGCCTTCCTTTTACAAAAAATGAGAATCATAGAAGTGAGAATTCTGGTAAGCTTGAGAGCCCCAACACTAAGCTGAGCTAAATAAGGACAAAGCTTCAGAAGACGCTGATCCTTTACAAAAATGCTATCCTTTGCAGTGACTATTACAAAACGATTGAAAACCAAAATTATGTCCTGGAGACTGTGAAATTTCATGCTGTTAAGAAAAGAAGCCATGCACATTGAGAATTTCATACAAAAACCAGAAATCATAAGTTAACTTTTTTGTAATGTCGCTGAAGCCAAGAGTAATTAGACCTGCGGAGGAGAGCCTAAAGCGTTCTCATTTGCCTGGTTGGGGGAGCTTACCCAAGAAACCATCATATTGTCTTCAACTTCCATCGTACTGCCTTCTGGAGGAATAACAAGGTTCAAAACATTTCCGGAGAGGCGCGCAGGCTCACAAGCAATAATTGGCTCTTGATGAGAAGCTGGCTGAGGATGAAAGTCTTCGTGTTGGCCCTCCTCGTGGAACACAACATAATCATTGAGGACGACTCCAGCCAAGCTGCCCTGAAAATCACTAGAATTTTGAGAATGAGACTGTTCCCTGGAGGGTTCATCCGAGCTTGTAATCTCATCTTCCTCCTCCGAGAAGATAACAATGATAATAGCTGAGATAAGAGGTTTATTAAGCCTGCTTCTGAACTTGAACTGGTTCGAATGAAATGAGGTGTTCAGGGTAGGTCTGGAGCTGTCAGAGGGCGGAGAGGAAGGAGAGACAGAGGCTAACGGAGTTATGCGCTGAGGGACAGAGCCACCACGACCCCGAGTGCCTCCACGTGACCCTGAATTACTTCCACGCCTGGGGATGTTGCGACGACGGGCCATTACAATAAGAATTTGTGGATTGAAGGAGCCGGGAGACTGAAGGTAAGAGTGAAGCGGCCAGACACAGGCTAAATGGACCCCGTTCGAGGACCAGACCTCTGCACAAAAGACCCAAATACAGAGCTCGCAGTACATGGAATAAACCACAAGAAAAAACCAAGCTAAGATTGAGAAAGCCCAATGCATGAACCAGGCATTTTCAGAAAAGACCAAACCAAAACACCTTATAGAGACGGGCGAGACGAAATCCGTGGACCGGACGCAGACGGAGAAGATTAGCTCAATACACCAGACACCGGCGGAGAGAATCAGTACTGCAAACCTGAACCAAGCTAACTGAGGCCAATAATGAGGCCAGGGGGCATCCAAATTCTCTGAGCTCCGCAGGGGCGCAGAGGACCTAACCACCGGATGAGAACCAAAGTGCCAATTCCTGAAGGGCTCAAAGCATATATGCCGTGGTGGATGCGCGCCATACTGAAATCACTTGCCTGCAGACCTCAGGTACACTGATCCATTAATGCCTATAAATGACTTACCTTGAACCACCAGAGCCAGCTAGTTGGATCGCCAGCTGCCCAATTCGCATGCGCATGCATTAACACCTCATTAAGGCACCCGCATCCGGGTATAATAACAACACTTATTATTAAACTTAGGGTTTTGCAATTTTTTAAAATTTATATGTTTTATTTTTAAACATTTCAAGAGAGTTATATTCCTACTGGACTTGAAAGTTCTTCCCTAGTCCAAATTGTAAAATTGTAACTTTGGTCTCATCTAATATAAGTATAGCAATTGCATGGCTTTGGTCTTCTCTTATACACATTTTTCATTGTCAAATTGGATATGTTTAATTCAACACATTTCACTTTTTTGGTTGTGATAAGGAAAGATGAGGTGAGGAAATATGCTTTGTAGATTGTTGTGGATATTTTACAAGGCAACTTGTCCCAACAAATTTTAAAATGTTTATGAAAAAATGAGGTTATACTCTATTGTGCATTGAAGTTTTTTTATTAAATATTAGAATCATACTAAGATAACAAAGAAAATAAAACAAATTATAGTGGTAAAAAGTGCAGAGGAGTATAACATTGAACACAAAATTTACCTGAGAGAAACTCGAGGGTGAAAAAATGGAAAGAAACAATGATCATACTTTGCTATTTTATTTTAAGATTTATAATGGAAAACAAATAAAGATAATCGCTCATGGAAACTAGGGCCTAAATATAATATTACATGATCATATTCTTCCTTAACTTTGGGTTGTTATCTTGCTCCTTTGAACTTCTCTACTATGGAATACTAAATCAATGCAATATGAACAAAACCTCCTTATCTCCCATTGTCAAAGGTTTTATCATGTCCTTATAGTTGTTAATGATAGGTTGGAGGTTTTTACATTCTTGAACACTTTATTAGGCTTACAGGATTGCACTCTATAATATGTTTCTAAAATTCTACATATGACTAGCTCCAAATGTGCTAGTAATGGGTGTTGACATGATCTGCACTTGGTGTAAACACAATGGTGTTGGGAAAGTGTCCCCTAGGGTCAATTTTGGGGAAAAATCCTAAGTTTTGGGGCAAAAATCCCAAGTTTTATTGTAAAAATTGTAAAGTCTTTGCAAGCCGTGGTTGTAGAGCGTGTATATAGCAAAGTGTCATAAAGGGTTTTACCCTTCTTTTATGTAAGTTGTGTCGGAATTAGTAGATCTACCCATGGTCTATAGACCATGGGATTGTATAAAAAGGAGAATCTTACAGAGTCTAAGGCATAAAAATATAGATTTCAATGAAGATGAATGTAATGGGTCAGTAGAAGAAAGAATGAAGAAGTCTTAGAGTAGAAGAGAGGCTCTGCAGCTGTGTGCGCAGAGGCCTAGAGTAGAGTCCGCAACTGAGTGTGGACCCTTGCAGCTATGTGGGCAGGGAAGTCTTGAGTCTGTAAGATGAACTGGAGTATTAATAAAGAAGTTATTACAACATTTCCTGTGGTTTGTCTGTCTATTTCTGTTATGAATGAATGCACTTTTATGCTATGATGAATGGTGGGTTTATGGACTAATATTATATTGATGTGCGATTTTACATGATCTATACTGTCATATGAATGCAAGTAATAATCATTTTTTATGTGAAGAATATCCTGTTGCATGTTAAGGTTATCAAACACTTATGCTGATATGGGTCAATACAGAATCAAGGGTAATTACAGAGGCATGTAAGTGGAGGATTTATCGGTTTAGGGTCCCTGAAAGACAATCGTAGACCTTCGTGAAGGTCTAGAGGTTGATAAAGGGAAGTTATATCGATAAGACTTAAGGGCTTATATATTTGCACGAAGGCAGGTTTAGGGCATAAAACAACATCACACTCATCTCTGGGTGCAAAAATTTGGTTCCAACATCCCCCCATACTACTTCAGGTGAGACTTTAGCCCACACTCCGTGGGTTGATGCCGAAAGGGCCAGTAGTGTACGGATTTGTTTGGAAAACTTAACTCTGAAACTAGGTTAGGACCCACTAAGCCAAAAATCGTTAGAGAAAAGTTCAACTTGTTGGAAGTGTAATATTTCACACAAAATTTGATTGAGATGACAATCACATTGCTAGAAAGCCTTTGATGAGTAGAAAAACATTGATGGGTTGCAAACGCTGTTTGCAACATTTTTAATGAAAAAATATTAGATTAATTCCTAAATTGGGATTTAAGAGTTTCACATATCCAAGTCACCACATCAGAATTAACCCCCTAAAACTAGCTTGATAATTCCATAGATTTATTATTTCACATAAAAAGTACCGAAAATGATGAAAAAATATATAATGCTCCATTTTAAACTATACTCATCACTTTGGAGGATTTTCGTACTCAAAATGTTTTAGTTCAGAAGGAGATGAGGAAAATTTGGTTCCTCAAGTTTCTATTTAGAGTACCACTTTGACTTGCCTAGTAGTTTCCATTGGACACATAATCCTTTAGGATTTTTGTGTCATTGTAAATAATTTATACATGCTAGGGAGGTAGATGAAATGAAGAGTCACGAGGAAGACCAAGATCCCCTCAGAGAAGGTGAAATGAATAGACACCCTCTTTGTATATATTAAACTTTGAGCAAGGAAATAAGACGCACGCATGGATTTATTTCCTTATGTTGTCAGTGTTATTAGAGCTAGGTTGTTTATGATAACTCCATGATTCCAAAAAATAGTCTTGCATTATGAACTTTTCCATTCTCCTACTATTCTCTATTGGCTTGATGGGGCTTGACCCAGGTTTAGAGTTAATTAGCCAAACATATCCCTGTACCACTAGCCCTTTCAGCAATAGCTCGTGGAGCGCAGATTGAGGTCTCACCTGAAGTAGTATGGGGGGATGTTGAAACCAAGTTTCTGCACCCTTGAGATGTCTGAGGGGTCGATTTATTCCAACTATGAATAGCTTCGTGTAGGTCACTTTGCGCACTGACCTGACCTACGAGACCTTCACGATCTGTTATAATCGCCTTCGTGCATCACTCGCCAGGGGCTGAGGTGATTTCACACTACCCTAGCAACGATCTGCGCTAATTCCCCAAGTTACACCGCGTATCTTAATTATCTTCTTATAACAGTTAGTTATCTTCATGTAAACAAATACTTTATCTTATATTCACTTTATCAACACATTCACATATGTTCGCGCATCATATAAACAATAGAAATGCAATTTATATCTGATACATTCAATGCAAAAAACATGTAAAAGATACATAGAAATGATGTAAAAATTCTCTTTATTACTTCTCCAAAGGTTATAGACTTGAATCACCCTGCGCACTCAACTACAGGGGTCCACGCACTCAGTTGTTGAATACTAGACCTTTGCACACTCAGCTGCAGAGCCTTCTCCTACTCTACAACCCAAAGACTCAACTCTACCTTCAAGTAAGACTCAATTCTTCATCCTTCATTCCTGAATATTCCTTTTCTTCTTTACAACTTAGAGACTCACTCTATTTATACAATCCCATGGTCCACGGACCATGGTATATTTCTAAAGCTGACATTACATTACAAAAATGAGGGCAGACAACCCTATGACTCATTTACAATCTTTGCGCTCCATGCCCACAAAACATGGAGTCTTTACATCGGATTTGGTCAAAATTTGGGCTTTAAGCCCCAAAACTTGCCTTGGGGGATGCCGCTCCCAACAGGCCCCCAACACAAACATCGTCACTCACCCTTGAGTCACTCTTTCAGTGCAAAGATCTTCACACAGAGACCTCTCAACTATACCCAGACCACTACAAGGTCGACAACGCACTGAGCAGCTCCCTGTTGTGCCTCTTGCACACATCATTTAGAGACCATGGTATCTAAACTTATTCCTTGCATGTGCTCCTGCATTCCTTGCATTTGCACGATCTTGGCTTCGATTGAGGCTATAATGACGAATGCCTCATCGATCCAAGGTTGGACGTGCAACTTCAAAACTGCTTCTTTGTGTCGCGCCACATCTACCTGCTCCTTAAGTGCTTTGGCCTGTTGCATCCGCGTGAGCCTCTGTGTAAGGATAACATATACACAGTCCCTTTTATATCATCATATTGTTGCTGCAGCGCACATGCCTCTGTTTCTAAGCACTGTATGTTCAGGTCCTCTTGCAGAGTGGTGAGGACCTCGAACAACTCTTCCAACATTTTGGTGCAGTCCTTCATTGCATTGCTGATCTCCTCCATCCTCGATGTAATGGTGTTGGCACACTCTTCCCTCACCTCTAGAGGAGTTGAAGGCTATGCCTTCAACTGCAACTTTGTTATCTAAAGGTTCAGCTCCAGCTGAACCTTAGCCATATCTTCTCGTGCCTTTTGCACCCCTGCTTCTAACCTCTGGATGCGTGCCTTTGCTGGGATGGACAACTTAGGGACCATTTGGCAGGCCTCCTCAACCACCTGCACCATATACTAGTTCTACGCCACTACCTCATTGTGCTATAGGCTCAATTGTTCCATATTAAATTTCTGCTTGCTCAACACCTGTAGTGCGCGACCCTCCCTAGCTCACAGTTTTACAGTCACTCCGTCCTGCAGGACATAGAGTGTATCCTAAGGGAGCACAACCATGTTGATCCCTACTCCCTTGACCACATTAATCGTAGGCTTGTCGGCCTCATTCTCTGTAACCAGTGCCCCCTCTGGCAGCACTATGGTGTTGTTCATGCGGGTGCGTAGCATTTCCTCAGTCGCGGCCGTTCCGAGTGCAAGGCTCGTCGAGAGAGTACCAGCCTGAGGAGTGTGCACTTGCAACTCCTGTATCTGTGCCCGAAGGGACCTCAATGCAATGTGATTCTCCTCCACGAGTTGCTGGAGGGCCTCTGCGATGACGTCGCACACCTTCTCCCATATATCATGGAGATATCCTTCGGTGAGGGTGATCGGGTTGAAAGAAGTCTTAGAAGCTTTCAACTTCTTTCATGGCACCACCTGCTCTTTTGGGCGTTGGCACTTCAACTATGTAGACGCTGTTTCTGGGTCCACACCACCTTCCTCTGTCTCGAGCTCTTCCTTGGGTGAGGGTGACTTATGGCCCTTGCGCTCCTTCTTTGCTGCCTGTTGCCACTCAGCTACTACTTTCTGTTGCTTCCTTTACGGCGTCCCACACCTCTTGTGCCTTTGCTGCTGCTGTCTCTTTTCTTCTCTTCTCTGCCAACTACAACATTCGTAGTTTTTCCTCCTCCTTCTTCTGTTGTGCATCAGACTTTTCTGTTTCCGTCGTGGAGATGGTTAGAGCACGCCACTTAGGCGGCCATGACTCAAGCACGACGAATATAACAACGTCCGTGGTCAGGTACGGTAGTTCATTCCACTTCTTCGTGGCATCATTGTGTGCCTTGATGTACATGTGATGGAATCCCCCTTGAACTCTCCAAAGCTTTGTAGGCTATTGTAGGCAGTGGGTAAGAACCATGGCTGACGGTTAATCCCCATTCTGATGTTCATCTCCATGAACACCCAAAATATCTTACTATCTTAGATCCTTTGTGCAACTTTAGTGGCCCACAATGAAGCATACTTCACTGCCTCCGGATGATCCCATGTAATTGTCGGGAACTGGCTATCCTCAGGAAACTCCCAAGCCACCAGTAGAAGCCATGCATAGTGGAAGGTCTTCTCCTATTCTTGTGCCTCGCAAAAATTCTCCAAGAACTCCTTGCACGTGTACTCTGACTAGTTAAATTGGATGCCTTCTACACACTGCATAACAAGTGCTACCATCGGCATGGGCACCTCATCTGCGCGACACTTCTGCATAAACTTGCTAGCCAATATCTTGGTTACAACTTTAATTGCCTTATTGTTGATACTGGAGATCATGTACCCTCTCTTCTTCTTTTCCAGTTTGAATTTTGCCTTCATGGCCTCTGCCATGGCCAAGTCATTGCTCTTACCCTCCAAACTATCCACTGGGTCCTCTCTTTTGCAAGGAAGTCAGGTAATTCTATGAATCAAGTGGTCCATGATGGGGATAGACTCCTCCAACCACAAACACCCATCATGCACCAGGCAGAGTAGCTACCTGATGACAAATATAGTTACTAGGGTGGGATGGTAATGTGGCACCCAGAGTAGGTTCAACAACCCTAATTTCTCTACTCCATGCAACCAATTGTGTGGCTCCAACTCTATGACTCTCACTGTAGTGTTTTTCTTCGGCTTCATGAGATACTTCGTTTCCAAGTATGGGAACTTCTCGTGGTCCATGAGATCCCAATCTTCAAAATTTAGACTCGACACTCGTCCCAAGTGCACTCCTTCAAAAATGATATTGTCAAGTAGCAGCGGAGTTTGTAGAGAGATATTGCTCTCATCTAGGTCCTTAGGCACCTTTGCCTTTCCCTTCCACATAGGAATATACGCGGGCAACCTAGTTAGAGGGTCTGCACCCTCAGTTTCCACCTCCATGTCTTCGTCCTCCTCCTCTTCGACAAGGATTTGCTCAAGGTCTTCCTCCTCCTCATCAGTTTCCATATTAACCACTTTCCCCTTTTCTTCCATGGTTAGTTTAGTTCGCAACGATTTTCGAGGGGATACACACATTGGAACCATGGCTTGCTTATCTTTCTTGTGTCTCGGCGTGCACAGTGATGTAGGTATTTCGGTGACTATCTCGGCACTCTCAGGGGCATCTCCTATTGTCATCGCCTGTGTGGACTCTTCAACGATCATTTCCCTGATATCCCTGGCTTCTTCAAATGCTGCCACCTTGTTTTTCCAGAAATCTCTCAATTGCTTAGCTAGGTGCTCAAACAATGTCTTTAAGTTCAACATATCAAACAGGTTTGGGTTTAGAAAGCTTTGGGCACATGAAAACTCAATTCTCAAATGGCCAAGTGTTGTGTACTGGGCAGCTCTTTGGAATTTATTGTGCCTTTTGAATTTGAATTCAATTGTTCCCCCCAAATCCAATCCATTAATGCTCCCTTGGCGGCAGATTTTCCAAATCTAGCCCATAAATCCTACCTTAAATGCCTACTGCATGCTCCATTTAGTCTCAAACCGAGCATCACATCATGAATAGTGACTATAACGGTCACTTTCTAGCCAACCTATGTGCTAGCGCAGCTACCCTTGCACTTTCACAAACCTTGTGACACTTCCCCCCTGCACATAGTCTTGTTATTGTGCAGCTCTTGGGTAGAGTAGTTTATAGTCCCGCGCCTGCTTTCAACTACTTGGAGTGCTAAGACTGTGGTTCCCACAATTAGTTAGGTGGTCGTGCCACCTGTATATAGCTTCAACCATCTATCATTTACTTCTCCTGGGAAAAGTTTGGCATTCGACTTCACCAACTGCATCGCGCCACCATCTGCAATCCCCTTAGTAACATATGGTCCAATCCAAGGCATGAAATTGATCAAATCTCGGCAGTAGTCCTCATATTTGTCAACGTAATTGTGCACATCCTGTTTTATCACCATGGTCTATTTATCAAGAAAGTCCTTCTTTATTCCTTCCTCAATATTCTTGACATTTTCTTCTGCCATGGAGCTTTTCTCTCTCAACCGAACTCTTTCATTCATGACTTCTTCGAGTGTTAAATTACTTGGCTGGATTTCTTCATCAGGTCCCAGGCGTTCTTCTTCGAGCTCTTCCAACTACACGATCCCTTCTTCCAAGGCTCCACAATCCATCATATCCGTGGGTGCTGCTAGGGGCGGACTAGGCATGATATACTCCATTAGCATTACAACGTTTGCTCCATATGCCAGCCTAGAAGGCATCTGTCCTGTCAATTTCTTGCACGTTGTCCTATAAGCCCATAAGACTACTAGTATGCATAGGTTCCAATCACTTTTCTATGCATTACATACCTTGTTCAGTGCTTCACACACTTCATTAAATGCTTCTGCGTGGATAACCCTCTGCGCACTTGTTCTTTCCACACTTTGCCATTCCAACTTGAGGGACCGTTCATGGATTTTCCACCCAACACATGCTTATTTACCATATTTCCAAATGCAAAGTTCATGTGCATCTGAACAGGTTGGTTACCATATGCTTCTACCCACCTGAACATATTCGCGCTCGGACCATCCTGTCCATTGTATTTATCTGCCAATCACACTATAGGTTTCCCAAACCATGATCACAACATTTTTCTACATGCGCGCCAGTCTTCAAATATTTCTTTGTGTGTACCCCACCACCTTGCAGGCATAGGCGCAGTACTCAATTCAAGGCTTGGAACGTTTCTTCTCTAGCACCTCCCTTCAAATCTGTCCAAGAAAGCTTCTACCTCACCTAATTCATCATACATAGGTAGATCTCTCACTTTTGTCGATACACAGCATAGTGACCTTGTCATCATGTTACAATTAAGTGTGGTTACCTCGTGTAACCAGTTCTACCATCGTTCTATCTCCTCATCTGAATCTGAAGTACAGGAGCTTTTGTGCTCCCATGAAATTCATCCATTTGTGGTGGGATTTACCCAGTCTTGCTCTCATGCAATTATCTTGTAGATACAACAAAATCATCGTCACTTTCATTATCGCGCACCGTATCTGTATAGCGTGATCCTTTAGCAGGATCCAAGGGTTTAACTTTGCATAGGGAATTCTTTTTAAAAATCATCTTGCACCTCTTAAGATTAATCACCCCATTCATGTGAGTGGCCTAATCAATTGCTAAGAGCGCGAGGTAGGGATTACTGTCATCAACAATCTTTATTACCTCAAAGTCTGCAAGCATGCTTACTCCCTAAATATCCACAATGATTCCTGCAATCACCCTAGGGGTATTATCTTCTATTGGTTCACCATTCACAGCTGAATAGGAGACCATTGCAACATAGGCCTCCCCATGCACTCCCATGTCTGCTTTGGCATAACATTGGTGTTTGATCCTAAGTCCATAATTACTTGGTCCATCTCATATTCTCCAATCTACGTGGTTAGCCTCATTTCTCTCCCCATCCTTGTCTTATGCTTTCCAATCTTCCGGACTACACGCGGTTCTCCTGACGCTATCCCAGCGCATCTATTAGTTAGCTCTTGCAATCCTTTCATAGCCTTACTGTTGCGCAGTAGCTTCATGCATGTTTCCAGGAACGTCGTAAGCATGGATGGGTACATCTTTGGCTCCAGTCCATCTTTGCTTCTTGAAGTGGAGGCATTAGCAAAGCTCTTCTTAGCTTCCATAAAGGTTTCTCGAGTGTGCTCCAAATCAAACTTCGCTTCTTTCACCGGAGCTTTGCGAACCCACATACTATCTTCTGGCTTCTTGCCCTTATCGTCTCCATCGCGATTCCACTTCGGAGCACAATGTTCACATTAAAGGCTTCCTCATGCGGCTCAGACCTCATCATCTATAGGTTCTGAGTCAAGGGAGTTGGTAGCGCTCCCTTGTCACATATCCTAGCTATCAATGTAGGAAAATCCTCCCTCTCATGATCAAACAAGGTACAATACAGACATGATGGAGGCGTTAGATTTTTAAAATTGTGGGAATATTGTCTTGGACCTCTACAATTATAACATATGAACTGTCCGTGACCTCTTCCAGGTCCTTTGCCACCTCGGCCTCATCCGTGCCCCTAAAATCCTGTTCGCGACATCCCTGCACTCTGGTCTAGGGGCCGCATTTCAGCCTGAACTTTGTAGGTGGGATTTCTATCCATCATCAGCTCATAGCTTCTATAAGTGCACTAATCGTGTCCAACTGATCTATAGAAATTACAGAAAAACTGTTGCGAATTTTGTGTGTACTTCTGCAACAAATGGCAGTTGTTCGTAGCATGCTTTCCTCCTATTTGAAAAATCGTGCACCACAAAGCAGGTGCTGCGCTTAGTCCTGCTTGTACTTCCAGCCTTAATGGCATCAGTCCTCCTCCCATGAGATAATTTTCAAACACGGGGTAGTGGTCTTTGTCATGACCCTAACCTTTCCATTCTATGCACCACACTTCTTCGCGCACTTCTGGTTGAGCTGTCCTATCCTGTTTCACACTCTACATCTTAAGGCATAATTTTTTCATCTGCGCATGGATCTACTGAACTCCCAATTTAGGATCCTGTATTGGGGTCTCATGCAGCCTCATTGCAATCTCCAAGGCCTCGGCCTGAGTCGTTAACCTCTGTTGCCATAATGTGTTCCTCAAATGTGGCATTAGCGATGCTACAAACCATTTGCGGTGCTGTCCATCTGTCAAAGTCATATTAGCTTCGTGAATCGTACACTTCAGTCTCTAATCCAGCTCCCAAGGGGTCTCGCCTAGTAGCATTGTGATCTCTTTGAACCCAATGATCGACTGCGCCTCTGACTTTGGCTTGCTAAATTCCTTATTTAGCATAGTTTGGATGTCTGCAATTCCACATTCGGATTATCAATTGAGTGCTTAATGTACTAGCTCAGCGTGCGATCCTGAAGGGCGCTAACTAGTGTTTCTTTCTTTATATTTTCATCCATAACTCCTTGCGGTTCCCATACATCTTTTACCACAAACCAAAATTGGTTCGAGTCTTCATTTCCCAATCCCTTGAACATGGGAAACTTTATCATGCTTGCCATATTGAATTGCGGTGGTGGTGGAGGTGGTATGGGTGAATATGGAGGTGATGGCAGTGAAGATGGTGGCAGTGTGGGTGGGGGTGGTATGTGTGGAATTCTTTACCTTATCAAATGGATCACACTACATGAAGAAACCTTCATGATCTCTTCCTCGTCTTGCAAAGGTGAAATCAAAGGGCTATTCTCTAGTCCCTTACTTCCTTCGTTCCTGTAGTTTTTTCCACTTCGCGTAGCCCCAGACATCAATGTAACTGCATGATCCTCTTTTTGCACAATAACATTTCAATCCAAGTATTTAGAGACTTTATGTACTTACCCCGCGGTCCTTTGAGAAAGCATCGCTATGCCTCGCTATAGCTGACCAAAGTGTCTACCGCAAATTCAGCGATGAATCCTCCCATAGTCCGATTGAGCCAATGATCAACAATGTGTGCAATCTTATCTTCCGATGCTTCCAATCTGTGCACCAACTCTGGGGTCCACACAATAGGACCATCAAGCTTCCACCTTCCTTAGCTATCTACTAGCTTCGCGATCCACTCGTACAACTCAGTTGGGAAAGATGCGAAGAAGATTTCGTGGATCTCTGTGTACAGGTAGCAGTCTAACCACTCTTCCTTTTGTAGTCATGGATTCTTGTTCTCCTGCGCCATGAATTTGTGAATTTTCTTGTCCAACCAACCTTCAATTTCCTTCTTAGTTGGATTCCAATGATACGACATCAGACATCTCTATGCAGATTCCGGTCCGGGCAACTGAACCATTTGTTGGCTTGATGGGGCCCAACCCAGGTTCGAAGTTAATTAGCCAAACAAATCCCTGTACTGCTGGCCCTTTCGGAAACAACCCGCGGAAAGTGAACTGAGGTCTCACCCAAAGCAGTATGGGGGGATGATGGAACCAAGCTTCTACACCCTTGAGATGTCTGAGGGGTCGATTTAGTCCAACTGTTAATAGTTTCGCGCAGGTCACTTCGTACACTGACCTGACCTGCAAGACCTTCGCGATCTGTTACAATCACCTTCGCACAACCATCACCAGGGGCTGAGGTGATTTCACACTGCCCTAGCAGTGATATGTGCTAATTGCCCAAGTTACACTGCATATCTTACTTATCTTCTTATAAAAGTCAGTTATCTTCGCGTAAACAAATACTTTATCTTATATTCACTTTATCAACACATTCATATAAGTTCGCACATCATATAAATAATAGAAATGCAACTTACATCTGATACATTCAATGCACAAAACAGGAAAAAGATATACATAAATGATGTAAAACTTCTCTTTATTACTTCTCCAAAGGTTACAGACTCAACTTGTACTGTGCACTCAACTGCAGGGACTCGCGCACTCAACTGCGGACTACTAGGCCTATGTGCATTCAGCTGCAGATCCTTCCCCTACTCTACAACCCAAAGGATCAAATCTACCTTCAACCAAGACTCAATTCTTCATCCTTCATTCCTGACTATTCATTTTCTTCTTTACAACTTAGAGCCTCGCTCTATTTATACAATCCCATGGTCCGCGGACCATGGGTAGATTTCTAAAGCCGACATTACATTACAAAAATGAGGGCAGACAACCCTATGACTCATTTACAATCTTCGTGCTCTGCATCCACAAAGTGCAAAGTCTTTACATCGGATTTGGTCAAAATCTGGGCTTTAAGCCCCAAAACGTGCCTTGGGGGATCCTGCGTTGAACATTCTCCTACACTTTTTTCCATGCTCATTTATTCACTGAGTTCTCTCCTCACCTCGAATCAATGTTATTTCACTAGAAGCCCTATATTTTATCCAAAAACCCCCGCAGTCTCCTTGCACCTTAGTGCCTTGTATCCTTGGGCTTGCCTATGATTATTCTCATCTATTGTGGTTTGATTCTTCTTTGCTCTGCTACAATTTTCCCATTTCTCCTCACTTCTTCTCTCCTATATGTGCATTATTGGATACCTATAAGGTATTGTGCAACCTATAAAGATGAGTGTTTTCTTTGTGTTATTGAGGGTGTAACATTGTGGTGGTGAGCCTCGCCGCCATAAGGTGCAAGATAATAGAATATTTGTCCTTTCTTTGCCATGATAAGATTTGATCATCTCCTTTTCAATCTATTTAAGACATTCAATAACTGAGTCTCTACTTTAAGGCACCTTTTGGTTATAGGCACGATATTTATTATCTAGATAAAAGAAGTGGACCATGAAGAAGATGATTTTGTTCATTTGAGAACATTCATTGATTTGAATACACAAGAAATTGATTATGCTGCTAGCCAAAAAGATCTAAGAGATACTTTTGATATCTTTTGTTTGGATAGAAATAGGGTAATTTCTTAAGAGGAGCTTCGTGTCATTTTGAGAAATTTGGGAGAGCACACCATAATGGAGGAATATCAATTGATGATTTAGAAAACTATCATTTATGGATATAATTTTTTTTAATAGTTATGCATAGAAGGAAATGGTAATGACATCTATTTATTCCCCATAAAATTTCCTAGCATGAGCTAAGCGTGTGCCTATATTGGTTTAGTCTCCATTTTTATTTGAGTTCTAGAATTGTTTGTTGTTCAACCTGACCTTTAGTAAAGGATTGTGAATATCTTATCCAACTAGTTGCAAAAGGTGCACTCTCTCATCCCCATTGTTGTTATGGTGTTGAATAGAAAAGAAAAATATCGAGAATGGTTCAGAAAAATCAAACACATTATCATCTTCAATGATTTGTGTAGTTGCATTTGTGAAGGAGAAGAAGTTTTCATTGGCAAGGAGGTGATCTCGGTGGATTGATGAATCTCCATGGTCAATAATTGCTTTTTTACCATTGGATGTTTACAAGAACATGTCTTTGGTAAACCATGGTATCCACCCATGGTATTTTCAAGGTGGAATAAAAAAAATAAATAAATCATATTAAAGTGGTGAAAATATATTTGAACAACCTTTAATTATTTTTTACCATGCACAATCATTCATTAGTTTTTACCATTAGTGGTTTATGGTATTCATCCATGGTTTTTTGTAACCCATGGTATTTGAAAATAAGACAACTAATGAAAATGCATAACTCATAAGTAACAAGGCACTCATAAGTACTATATAAAATGACATTTAATTTGTAAAGGGACATATTTTTTCCCGTCATGATGTAGACATATATTTTTTTCCATTTAATAAAGAGTTGGATGTTAGAGATTATTGTTCTCTTTATTTTAATTTCCATTTTGTTGTTATTTAATAAAGAATTTAGCTATTTCCATATTATCATTCCATTTTAACTTTATTTCTATACATTTTGATGATATTTAGTCTCATTCCTCTCATGTCCCATGTTAGTGGTATAAGAACAATATGCTCCTTGTCATTTCCTAGTGCATGTCCCTGATGAGATTAGGGTATAGAGAGTTGAATCTCAAGATGGTTTCACTTGAGGACAACCACTCTCACCATACCAAGTGACCTCCAATGGCAGAAGAAAAGAGGAATTCTAGGGAAAGAGATCCTATCTACTTGTTTCTCAATGAAGCACTCATGTGACAAAGGAACGAGATGATGGAAAATTCCACCTAGATCCTTCATTGACTACTCACAACAGTTAAAGAATGTTCAACAATCATAAATTTTAGAAGTGTGATACCATTTGAGGGGAATTTAACTTTTATATCCCATTATTGAAAGATGGATATATGCAGATGGGTTCGTTACATGGTGAACATATTCAATGGTTATTAATCCATAAAAAAAATTGATACTAAAAAGACTAGTTTCGGGCTCCTTAAAACCCTTCCCCATGTCAAAGCTTGGTGGGAAGGTTATTATTAAGGATAAACCATGGATGAATCTATGCCATTTAGGAAATAACCCAGTTGGCCAAATTTTGTGAATGTCCTTAAGGAGGAATTCTATCTTATGGGGTGATGTGATTGTTGATGTTTGTAGCTCAAGCTTGTACTTCTACACATGTCTAAATGTTAGGCATGCATAATTTTCCCAAGATCTCCTTATACACTTGATTTAGCGTGATCAAGTTGCATTTGTTACTTATACTATGTTTTAACTTAGGAAAAACATATAATTATTATTTTGGCTAATTGAGCTAAAGAATCATTAGGAAAAGTAAAGTATTTACGTTAGTAATTATGATTTAATATCAAACCTTGATCTCAAGTGAGGCAAGGTCTAATCTCTATTGTCAATTACTTTGGAGATTATAAGGGTTAGGGATTTATCTCAATACAAAGTTATAGAAAAATTGCTAATAAGAGGGAGAGTATACATGATACAATAACACAAGACATTGACAGAGGCATCTCAATGGTGCCATGGAGAAGGACTTTAATTCTAGTGTGTTGGGTTTGGGTAGGGGTAACAAGGAAATCCATATAAGCCAAGGTGGACTTGATCAACTTGATCAAATCCAATTGTTATACATATAATTTCCTTAGTTAGGCCATTTTCCTACGATAGGAACACAAATGGGATCTAAATATTTTTAATGAAGAACTTATTTGATTGTGTAGAACATGTTGTATCATTTTTGTGAGATTGGTTATGTTTTTTTATTTTTCTAATAAAAGTTACGAACATACTTGTGCCTTAATTTAGTAGATCTGTATTTCGTTGGGTCAATGAATCATTGAGTGTTAGGCTCGTAGGAAAATTTAACATGGTATCAGATCTAGAAACTCTAAAAACCTTTCTTTGAAGCTATATTTGTACAAAATTGTCAGGGCCAATGATCCAAGTGGATATTGTTGGCCACCTACCTATTCCACTTGGATCCCCACCATTGTTTGTTTCATTTTTTTAGTTTCTTTAATTGTAGCACAATTTATTATTTTTGGCAGTTTTTCGGGTCCTGAAATTCCGAAGTCATTTGGAGGCCATAAACGATGTTTTTGGGAAAAATGGGCAAAAAAAAAAATTAGCTTGATGTTTGTAGTCGAAAGTTGTAGTCCTTGGATGGATATTTCTAACGAGGTATTGTGCATGTCATACAAATATTATATGCCATAATTACGACCCCAGGAAGGTTTTGTACCAATTTACCCAAACGAGGCCCATAGTTTTGGTGCTTCAAATCCTAGGGTTAGGTTCTTGGATGTTTATGGTTTTACATTGATTCTAAATAATAAATAGGCCTTCAAGCCTCATTATAATACAGTTCAGAGGCATGTAGCCACCACATTTCTTCTTAGAGATAAGATATCATCGCCCGAGCTAGTTTATTTCCATTCTGTATGTAAGCATGTTTCGGTTCTTTGATATTAATGAAATAAAATTATATTCCTCCTGCATCTATGTGTTTATGTTTATATCTATATTCTACTGCGTTCCTGCATAAGTTCGGATCAGTGGTGTCAGAGCAGTCTGCTCTTTGTCTATTTTTCTTTGCATGTCCCTAACGAGGTTAGGGTATAAGGAGATAGGGTGTGAACTATTTGAACCTTTCCAAGACCAACTTCGCAAACCTCATTGGCCTCCCACAATGAAAGTAAAGAAAGATGAGGCAGCATGAGATCCCTTCAAAATATTGCTCAAAGAAGACCTCAAGAAACATAGGAACATGATGATGGACAACTCTATCCTGATCCTTTTGCAGATGCACACATGTGACACATCTTCATTTGACAACCATTTTGGAGGCACCACTCCCTTAAAGGTACAAGTCAAATTTGATATTCCCATAATTGAAGGCCAGATAGATGCAAATGCCATAGATAGATGGTTAAATATAGTAGAAGGGTATTTTTCGGTTCATGATTTTTCCAGTAGGGAAAAAAATACTTTTTCACTCCTCAAAGTTGCCCCCCACATCAAGGACTAATGGGAAACCTACTATGATCAGAAGGACGAGAGGGAACCCTCACTATTTGCTATGGGGTAAAATGCACAATATATGGAGAATGAAAACTAGCCACAAAGGTCTTCCCAGGACCTTCGACAGACTGTAAGATTATTTGCAGATGCTACCAAGTTATACACATGTTCATCTATCAATATCAATTAACAAAGTATGGAAAGAGGATTACCTCAAGTCTCCTTCTAGATTTGTTTGGAGATCTCAATCCAGCCAAGAAGAACTCCCTCAAATCTAGCTCCAAATCAATTCCTACACAAAGGAAAGGCAAACACAATCACCACATACAACCTTGAAAACCAATATATGAATGCATAATGAACATCTATTTGCATACATCTAAATTACTCATCTAAACAAGTATCGAATGAACAACTTAATGAACAAGGTTATGTTGATGCCCCGAAAATCGTTGCATTAACATCGGGGGATAACCACCCGGTCTGGACCTTAATAAAACTCCTTTTCCAATTGGGATGGTGGCTTCGACTGGATATAATGGGACCAGTTTCCCAGTAATGAATAAAAGGGGTGGATGAGTGATTGGTTTTCTAATAAGTGATAATGAATGGAGGACTTAATATATAAGTGAAAACACAAATGACTGTTCTATCCCGGGAAGCTTCTATTCTTAAGTGCAACGTTTCATGATCTGTGTTCGTCAATAGGCGTATAGATGACACTATTCAATAAACATAGACATTCATTTAAATAATAATTGTTTCGTTCAAATAGTTGAATGAATTGATAAAACATTGTTACACTTCTCTTTTTATATTATAGAAACATGTATGATTAGAAAAATAGCAAATTGTAAACATCCAGTAGTGGAAAGTATAAAGACTGCTATTAAAACACACACATATATTCAATAATAGCAAGAATGATCAAATAACAATTCACATAAAAAGAATGAATTCAGACATAGATAATAGTACCATATGAGCTGCAAATCGTTCCCAACGTCAATCGCAATTCGAATTCCTTCTTCTGACTCAGAAATACTTTTAAATAAAGGCAGTAGTGCACATCCACATAAAAGCTTCATTATCAAAATTGGAATAATTGGTCCAGTTTTCATAAAATAATATGTCTGAAGTACAGTAGTGCAACTTCAGGCTTAAGTCATATACAAAAACTTATGACCCTTTCTAAATACATGAAAGGGTCTATAAATACTAAATTAAACTAACAAACTACAAAATTAAAATGCTACTAAATTGGTATAACTCGATCTTGAATATCTCCCCACAACAATCTGGTAGTCGGTAGCATGATTCATCACTCTGACTGTTTTCCTTTTGACCTGAGTTGGCATATCGCCAGCATTGGTTCCACTTCTTGGGGGCGGCTGAGACGAGAATTGATTTGAGTAGAATAGGTGGCATCGTGTATATCGGGAATGATACACCCGATTGCATCCATAGGCACTTGAGGGCGGCTCTCTGGCTGTATGGTTTTACTAGGAACAACCAATAGGTGTCCCAAGTTAAACTTTTAATCCCTATGATCAATATCCCATTCTTTTCTAGCTCTTGGTAACATGATTGCTCCAATGTTTTGGCCAATAGTAATTTACCTGGTGTACATTGAGAGATCATGTTAGATAAATAGAGAGTATCGTTAATCAATTCAATCAAATTGTTCATAGATAATTTGCATCTAGAAACTGCTCTTTCTGCCTTCATCAATTGGGACTGCCACTCCATGAATAGAATTTCTTTATGGGATTCTAAGATTTTAGGCAAGTCCACTGCCTTTCCCTCATTAGTGTCCTACCAAGCAAGAAAATCCGTTAAGGTCTCATCGGCTTGCTCTAAGTCCTGTTTGGCATCAACTGATTTATCTATTATAGATGTTGTTATGTCACACAAAGGTTCAACTTGGGCAATTTTATGACACAACAATCTTATTTGTGTTATTAGTGCCTTATTAATCTGTATTACCTCTGCTCTGAAATTGACAGACTGGGGAAGACTCTTGAACTTCTCTATTTGAGCTGATAATTGAGCAATTTGCTCATCTTTTGCCTTTACCATCTGTTCATTCATTGTCTTCAATTTTGCTAATGCCTCCAATAATTCTTTTTGTCTCTGAATTGCACCTGAATCTGCCCTCTTCTTCTCTGCATGCAACTATTTGTTTAGTTGGTTATTTAACTGTTGCTACGTGGACAATTGCTGTTGTAGTTGTTCTGCTTTCCGTTGTGCCTCCAATAGCTGTGTTTGTAATGAAGCGATCGCCTGGTCCTTTTCTCTTAACAAATTTCTCACCTCTGATGCCTTGTCCATGGTGGCCGCCGAATAGGCTCCAACATATTGGGACAACTTTGTCAGGTCATCGAAAGGATCGAATTCTTCCTTCCAAACTACATTGGTTGTTACTATTTGTTTAGGGAACAGGGAAGGTTGATCAATCCTTCTCCTTTTCTGCTGTCGCTTTGTTACAGACCTGTGTTTTGGGCTATAGAAGACATCCAATGGAGGAATATCCTCCACCTACAAAATGATTTGATCCAAAGGATCCTTGGTTCCTTCGCTTGGAACCTCTTTCGATGCTGTATCCTGTGTATCGGCCACTTTGGATGTATCAGCATCCCTTGAGCTCTCAATATTGCTTATAATTGAATCAAATTGCTTCCATTACTGGAGCAATCTCGGGTCAATCTGAGTGTCAACATTCACATCCTTGTTGCTCTGCTCTTGCTGCCTTCTTTGTTCCTCCTCACGTATTCTCTCTTGTTCTTTCCTTTGTGCTTCCTCTCTGTCTTTCCTTTGTGCTTCCTCTCTGTCTTTCCTCTGTGCTTCCTCTCTGTCTTTCCTCTGTGCTTCTTCCTGTTCTTTCCTCCAAAGTTCCTCCTGCTCTCTTCTTTGGACTTCTTAAAAAATTTCTGATGTAGCAAGAGGTTCGTTGGTAAGTTGTTGTTCAGGCTCGCTTGACTGTATCATCGGGGCAGTGGCTAACAAATATAGAGGCAGAGTTTGCAACCTCTGCTCTCTAAGTTTGTTAAATTCAACTAAATCGTCATTGTGGTATCTCATTTTAGCTATCGCTTGCACCTGAAATAACGACTCGGTCGAGGAGAACAGGTCATCAAACTCATCTTCTTTATGTTCAAATTTAGTGAGTTTGGCTTGCTCTAGAACATTATAGACGACTTTGTTCAGATCAAAGCGTCTGTTAGGAAGAGTGGCGAGCTTTAGTATATTAATCTTTTCTGCCTCTTTCTCTGCATGTTTATAATCATGCAGAGTGTAGACACCACACCTTACAGACTTGCTTCTTTGAATTCCTTAGAGTCTTTGTAGCTGATGCAGATGTAAGTTGATATGCTATCTCTCGAGCTAATAGTTTGTTTTGTATATACAAGGGGAGGATATGAAGCCTGGCCTGACTACCAAAAACTCTTACATAGGTACATTTTTCTTCTCCAAACCAGGTTCCTAAGGCTGTCAAGTCAATCTCTGTTTGAGAGGAAATCTTAGGGGCAGGTTTATTAAAAATTGCATAGTAAATAGGTAGCATGAATCCATTGCAGACTTGATATAGGTGGTGTTTATAATGGGCTTTCCACAACTTTTGGTGATAGATATGAATGGCCATAGGGTCCTGTGGAGTCCATCTCCACCCTAGCACAGGAAACTCGGAATTAAAATAGAGGGTGTCTAAGATGTAGGCACTAAAGTAAAATGGAGGGACAAATCTATCAGTAACACGAGATTTGTTTATGAACTCAAGAATAGTTGTTGCTAACTTATCAGATAATATATTCCCCCAATCCATGATTTCACTATTGCATGTTTCTTCCATCAAAGATACCATCTCTATGGAAAATTTTGAGGAGTCATGCAACCCCCAAATTCGACACATCATAGCTCCAGCATAACAATAAGGAGAACATAAGGAATTGACGAAGTACTTACCCGAAGACTCATGTTTGTGTTTCGCCGGGTTCTGTCTCCATTCCCGTATAAGTGCTGACTCAGTTTCATTTTCATCTTTGAACTTTTCCAGAAATGCTTTGTTATACTTCTTCTCTGGTTCGGGAAAATGGTACATTTGTCTCAAATCATTGGGCTCAAACGAACCGAATACTCTCCCATCAATAGTGCAGAATGTTCTGTTCATAATTGGAATTTCTTCAACGGCCCATCTCACCACATCTGTGTATGGAAGAATTTTCTCTCGAGCCGCTATCCTATGTAGGTAGGAATCAGCCAAATCCTTTAGAGTAGCATTGGATTTTGCGGTTCGAGCCTGCTATAGCTTGTACCGATGTTTGCTGAGGTTCTTCGGCTTCAACCAGGTTGTAGATGCTCTGCCAAGTAGTATTACCAAGACCAAGACATGTGGTATATGAGATTAATCCTTTTTTACTTGGTCCTGGATCAACAACATGTTGTCCTGTTACTACATAGGCTGAAGCTGTTCCAAATTTCTTAGATTTATTCCCCATTTGGCTTGAATTCGCTACTGTGGAGAAGCTCTGCATAGGAGGTAAAATGAATGTAATGCGGAGAATAGATGGCGAAAACCAAGTATGAAAGAATTATGCCAATCAATGAATAATGGAGGATTAACATAAGGCTCCTACGGATACAATCTTTGAAGAGATTTTGGCATAACTGCTCCATTAATTGGCCGTTTAAACCTGTCAATCATTTAAAAGCTCATCATATCCTTTATTTTCCGAATAGTCCATTTAAGCATGGATTTGATTTTTTGGCGGTTGGGCGCAAGTGAATCACTATCAGGAAGAGGAAGGCTTTTAATAGTAATTAATACAATATACCCACGCCATATCAATCCTTTTTTAAAGTTGCACTTGGCTTTATCGCAATCGGGGATTGGAGGAAATCTTGAGTAGTTTCATTTATGTTATTGTGGAATCCCCGATCGCCGATAGCGATATTGCTAATTCGCATCGAGAGCTTTTAGGAGAAGACTTTTCGTTGTATTCATATCACACTTCCCAATCGCCGATAGCAATATCGCATCAGAGCAAGGAGAGGGGCCTTTTGTTATGATTGCTTATTTTCCCAATAGTCGATGGTTATTCGCGCTTGTCGCATCGGGGAAAACCAATGGGTCCTTTGTTATGCATCCTTTGTTATTGCGATATGCGATCTTGCGATCGCTTTATCGCAATAATAAATAATTATTCATTTTTTATTATATGACCGATTATATATTAACTCAAAAGGTTTTATAATATTTTGTTTGCTTCCGGACCTTTTGAGGAATGATAAGTTGATGCCAATTTAATCTAAAAGGGACCCATTTCATATTATAATTTTGAAAGTAAAATTTTATGAAATAGGGGGTTGTTGTATAGCACAACAGGTTACCAACACCATGGAGTAGGGAACACAACTGTAGTTCTGTATTAATAACAGAAGAGTGATTACAACCATCTATTGTATCAGTATTCCTTTGCCCCTTCCGCTTCTCTCTCTCTCTCTCTTCTAGCTCACTTCTTCAAGTATGTGACAATTCACAATAGCTTAGTAGGCTATCCTTTCAAATGCTTTGACCTCTTTCACAATGATCCTCTCACTGCTTCTATAACAATCAGTTTAGGGTTGCCAAGTTCATCATAGAGTTCACTAGGGAAAAAACAATGAACTTGCCTTTCTTTTCAACTCTTTCCCATTTGCCTCCTTTTCTCATATTAGAATTTCTCCAAATAGGTTATTTTTGGATGTTTCCTTGCTTTTCTTGAGTAAATTTAGGGACAATTATCTAGATATTTGTGAGTCAATTCATTGGTTTGACCCACTGAACTTCCCTTAGTTTAACTAACACTGCCCCTAGTCTAACAACTTGAGTTAGTAGGGTCACTAACGCACCCTTAGGCTTGGTAACAAGCTTTAGAAAGTAGGTTTTCAGTGTGCAACCAGTGTTAGTGTGGAATCAAGGCTTGCAATTGTGGTCTTTGCTTCAGTCATCATGTCTTTCACCTCTGAGTTGATGAGGAGGTCATTTTGTTGTATAACAGATGCCTAAAGTATGAGATCAGAGGCAGAGACGATAGCTGAAATACTTTACTGAAATTGTAATTTTTCCTGTCAAAATGTAGAGAGAGAGAAGCTTTGTGCGATAAGGGAAACCTGATACAACACATATATATAAAATTGCTAAAATCATGTCTTGAGTCGGGCATTCCCATGCTCAGTAGCTATGTCAGAGTAATCTTCTCAAAAGAGATATGATGATATTGGCCGTCGATAAGCACAATGCAGATCCAATGTCATAATAGAATCATCCTGAAACAACAGTCTCCAAAAACAATATTCGCAGCTTGGGAGAGGAAACAAGGCTGAATGATGCAAGCCTCTGCCCAAGGTCCCGATTTCCGCTTCACCAAACAACATAGATCGATACATGCGAATATATGCGTTGACGTTGAACATGCACGAAATCATTTGATTACTGGTCAATAATAGAGACCATTAACAGATGTGAGGAATGCCACTGATAATGGTGATGGTCTCCAAGATGCATAGTGCAATCTAATGAGTGTGAAAGATGTCTTTTTCGTCAAACACCCGTAGAATTGCTTAATTAGGAGCCAACATTGAGAACCCCTAACCAAGCACAAGGCAACTTACCACTAATGTCTGCAAGTACCAAGGCACTAAATGTGTTTCTGGGTTATCTTCCTAGATAGAGTGTTGAAGTCGATAAGAAGAAACCTGTCGAAAGGTAGGCAATACTGTGTCCTAGATCAATCGACATGAAACAATACAAGAATGATTTTGTTTTTTGAGGAATCTTTTGAGAATTTGGGTCTAAACAATGGAGGGCGTGATGAAAGGATATGTTTGATCAATTGATGGAGGAAACAAATGGTTAACCCTTGAACAATAGAAGGCACGACAACGGTTTTAACCAGACAATACTAGATTCATGAACACTACAGGGTGTTAGGATACAGAGACACAATTACATCAGGGTATATAGGATAAAACTCATAGCATGGTAGCGTTCATATTGAGAGGCCATCAAAAGGAGGTTTATCTGAGGAAGTGCCATGTTCAAGGGAATTACTACTGCCAAACCACACTTTCAAATACAGAATACAGTTGTATTGTCCACTTTCCCCGTTTGATTAATTTTATGAGTCCAGATGGGTGAACTCGTTGATCTTTTCATATTTAAAGAGTCTGAAAAGGACCACAAAAATAGCGACTCTTTGCCAATCTGATTAGTTTAATGAGTCCACATAGGCAAACTCATCGATTTTTTCCTATTTTAAGAGTCTGAAAAGTATCATAAAAAGAATGGATCTATATTTTGTTTGTGTAATTTAAAGAGTCCAGACTAGACAACTTAGTGGTCTTTTCATATTTATAGAGTCTAAAAAGATCGTAAAGAGAGACTCCAAGGTGGTCCCTTTGTCATAGTTGTTAACTGGGTGCGACAAAAGGTTAATAGTATACCCAGATTGGTTACTTTTCCGTAAGTTAATCTATTGAACTCAGATAAAGAGAAACCTATTTTCAATAGATGTCGACCTCATTTTGTTACAAGTAAGAGGCAACGGACTAAACTCATTTTTCATTGTGAATTTTTAATGAGTCATGTGATGACAAACTCAATACCTTTTGTTAGTGTCAGTCTTTCCAGCCTTCCTCCAGTGATCAAATGTGCTCTTACAAAGTGATTTTGAAGTGTCAAGGTCAAATTTTGTCATTTCAGTGAGTCTTCAAGCAAAATTTGGTCACTAGGCATTAGGTCTAGGGTTTTCTTTAACTCCTTCTAAAGTTGCCCAAATGCCAACCTATGTCACTATTCAGCTGAGTCTATCATCATTCATAGGGTTTTCATTATCATGTCAGTGTCTAATGAGTCATTTTACATCTTGTTCATGCTTCAGTTGCGCCTTGGCAAGGTTCATTTCCCTCTCCTAGGGTTTTGAAGGAAATTTCTCTTGGACGGACAAATCATCAGCAAAACTTGTATCCAGATGTTCATACACCTTCCCCTATCCTTAAATTACCTTATCAAACACTTCCCATCCCTTAGATCCACCAAATTCCTCATTTTTCCACAAACCCTAGTTTCTAGCTACAACTGGGCAATTTTCTAGGTTGGGCCTGTGTTTTGCCCTTTTGGACCCCTTCCCCTCAATCAATCTCTGAGATTTCACTTTCCCCTGCTTCCTAACATCCCTCCCCACTCCCAAAAATTTCCCCAAGAATTTAGAAGCCCCCTATCCCTTCATTTCGCTCCATTTCGACAAAATTCCTTGTTTCACACATCGGGACAAGTCGCACTCAAATAATGTTCCAGAGAAATCAAAGTTGAATTTTGGGAAACTGAGAGATGTTTTTGTGTCCACAACATGCCAAATAAGAAAAACCTCCTTCACTTTTTGCACAGGTGTCATGGTTTTAGAGAAATGTCAAAATTGCAATCGCTAGATCCAAGGAGGTTGGCCAAGGCACTAAAATGACGGAAAAGGCACGATCCACTCCAAATTTTGGCCAAAGCCTCTTTGAATGAGCATGGCACTAAATAGCCTAGCTACAGCACAAATCCCAAGAAATTTTGAGCATTTTGGGTAAATTTTGGTTTTTTTAGGCAATTTACAGGTTTTTGCTCATTAACGGGTCTCACCCCCCGCGCGACCCTTCATCATGGCAACTCCATTTGACAAAAACTCAGCATTTCCAGATTTTTCATGCAAAGTTACATATGCTCATGGATGGACTTGAGATTTTGTGAAGTTTTAGGCCTCCAGAAAGTCATAAAACATGCAAAATTTGACTTTCTGCCACTTTTTTGAACTGCAGAAAGCTGTCTTGGGAAAATTGATTTTTGACAGGGCAAATGAACTCCAAATTCAAAAATTCCAGTTGGGTTGGAAAGTATACTCACAAACCTTTCCAACAGGCCCACTTTTGCTCAATTTGGCCACCTGCAAGTGCCCCAAATATGGCTCCAAAGGGGCGCGACCCGTCAGGCAGGGGGGCGCGACCCGTCAGGCAGAATTGTCCAGAAATGCACTATACAGCCCAAAAAAACGCAGATTTGACTCAGTTTGACTTTTTGAGGTGAATGATGATTCTCTTTGATGTAATTATGGTACTTTTTAGACACTTTTACCCTTATGTAACTCTTCTAGAAGATTCATTCATGAAAAGGGTAAAAATTTAATGAATGAATTGGTTTCCTAGCTTATAGAGGCAGGTTGTTTTGACTACCTAGATTTTAGGGCTCAGTTTAGAATTGGTTGAAACAGCTCCTAGAAGGATGAGCTCGACCCCTAGAGGCAAGGAGAGGTGTTAGCTTGCCTATATTATGTATTTTCCTAGTCATTTTCAGGGGTTGGAAGGTTGGACTCTGGAGGGAGAAGCTATCATTATATTATTTTACTGTATCTCTGCAATTTTTGGCTAAGGAAGACCAGGGTTTTGCAGTCCTCTTTGAGATTCTTGTGGACTCATGTGTTGATGGTGTGTTTCTCAATGTTCTTGTAA
>APFE031504288.1:86907-156105 GCA_000404065.3 Pinus taeda | reverse complement strand
TCATGGTTTTAAAGAAATGTCAAAAATACCAGCGAGAATGAAGGTGCTCCAAGGACGGTTGGCCAAAACACAAAAATGAAGGAAAACGCCCGATCCACTCCAAATTTTGGCCAAAGCCTCTTTGACTGAGCATGAAACCAGTCTTGGGAGAATTAAGTTTTGACAGGGCAAATGACCTCCAAATTCAAAAATTCCAGTTGGGTTGGAAAGTAGACTCACAGACCTTTCCAACAAGCCCACTTTTGCTCAATTATGACATCAGGAAGGCCTCCAAACAGAGCTTCAAAGGTGTGCAACCTGTTGAGAAAAGGTGCGCGACCCGTTGAGGAAATTTTGCCAGATTTTCAGCCCAGAAAATGCAGTTTGGCTCTAGTTTGACTTTTTGGGGTGAAAGATGATTATCTTTGATGTAATTATGGCAAATCTAAGACACTTTTACTCTTGTTTAACACTTCTAGAAGATTCATTCATGTAAAGGGTAAAAATTGAATGTATGAACTGGTTTCCAAGTTTATAGAGGCAAGTTGTTTTGACTGCCTATTTTCTAGTGCTTAGTTTAGAAGTGGTTGAAACAGCTCCTAGGATAGTGAGCTCGACCCCTAGAGGCAAGGGAAGAGGTTGGCTTTCCTATATTATGTATTTTCTCAATCATTTTCAGGGGTTGGAAGTTTGGACTCTTGAGAGAGCAGTAGCTCATTGTATTATCTCTTGTATCTTTACAATTTTTGGCAAGGAAGACCAGGGTTTTGCAGTCATCTTTGGGATTCTTGTGGACTCATGTGTTAATGGTGTGTTTCTTCAGTCATTGTAAGCTTTGTTATGTGTTTCATTTTCCTTCTATACTTTGGCATATGAAACAAATGAAGTGATAAAGTAAGAATTCATGCTTGTCATGCTCTGCTTTTAAGTTTGTTTAATTTTGATGTTTTCTACTGTTTAAAGAGAATTCAAATTCATTGTTTGCTCTCTTTAGCCTTCTCTCTTTCATTCTTGACCATTCACTTCATTCAAAGACATCAGCACGGCCTCCTACCTCACCCCAAAGACTCCCCTGCAGAAACTGTGTCCCATCCCCGCAGCCAAATTTGCCCTCTCCTCAACTTGCTACCAAAAACCCAAAAATCCCAAAATCAAATTCTTTTATCAGTTTACTAGCCTAATATAAGTGTTACTTTGTTGGTCATCTCCCTAATTGAAAATTTTCCAAGAGAGACCGGAGAGAGCCTTCTCTTGCCACGTAGGGCTAGCTACGAGGCTGAATGGTTTGATGTAGCTTTGAGATTTTCCTTTCTCAGCCTGAGGTGAAATGTCAAACGCTAACACCTTCATCAAAATTTTTAATGAGTCAAACAAAGAAAACTTAGGGTATCTTTTTTAGTTTCATGAGTGAGAAAAAGAGGGAAAAGAATGGCTCATCCCTTCTTCATAGTTTTAATGAGCTCGAAGGAGGGGAAAAACTCGGGGATTTTTCGATTTAAGAGAGAGAAATGGTCCCAAAAAAGAAAGTGCTCTTGCTGCTACCGTATATTTTTAACGAGCCCGGTAACAGAAACTCAGGAATTTTCAGTTTATCGAGCGAGAAAAGTACCTAAAAGAATGCTCAGGTCTTTTTATAAAGTTTAACGAGCCTAAATCCAAAGCTCGGGATTTTTTTTTTTTTTTTCAGTTTAAAGAGCGAGAAAAAAATGCCTAAAAAGAATGCTCTATTGGTCTTTTTCAGTTTAATGAGCTGGAAAAAGATCAAAAAAGAGTTTCTCAGAGCATTGTTGTATAGATTGAAGGAGTGCAATGATGAAAACTTGTAGATGTTTCTTATTTTTTAAAGAGCAATAAAATATCACAAAAAGTGCTCTAACCATCATCACATAGATTTAACGAGCTCAACGATGAAAACTTGGAGATGTTTATATTTTTTAAAGAGCAATAAAATATCTCAAAAAGTGCTCTATTATTCATTGTAGTAATTTAGCGAGTCCAAAGAAGGAGACTCGAGGTTTTTCGGAATGACGAGAAAGAAAAACACCATAAAAAGAATGCTCGATCTTCTTCATGGTAGTTTAACGAGCCTGAAGAAGGAGACTCAAGGATTTTTCAAATTAACGAGAAAGAAAAATACCATAAAAAA
This sequence comes from Pinus taeda, assembly GCA_000404065.3. Taxonomy (NCBI): domain Eukaryota; kingdom Viridiplantae; phylum Streptophyta; class Pinopsida; order Pinales; family Pinaceae; genus Pinus; species Pinus taeda. The sequence continues at coordinate 153,980 of APFE031504288.1, read as the reverse complement.
GGATGCTCGATCTTCCTTGATCTCATGCTTGACATTAGAAGGGTCTATGCCATGCATTTCCTCATAAGACCAAGGAAAAACATCGCGGAAGTCCCTAAACAGGTAGGTGAAGCTCAAAATTTCCTCGAGATTGTGATTGGCTCCAATCTGTATGTCTTCCACGGTGCCTGTCTTGACAGAAATATCGATGAGTGATGTTTTTGAAGCATTGCCCATGTTTCCTTCCACCTCCAAAGTCTATAGGATCATATAGGGTGAGGAAATGATTTTTTTTATGTCAGGGGACATAATTTGAAGAGGCATCATGTCTAAATAAGATATCGAAACATGATGGTACCAATCCTCCCAAGGTTGCTCTCCTAAAATCATGATTTCTCAAATAGCTTCGTCTATAGGTAGGACTTGATTGAGTAGATCGAAAGGAGGAGCATTTATGGGAAGGGCAGTGGTACCATTGGATGTAACCAACGTGACCGGAGATGTGGATGCAGATGGAATGGCTTGGTAGGCCAGTTCAGCTGGTGACAATGGAATTTGGTCTCCGTATGTGTCAAGGTTTGAAGGAGCCGGTAGGATCCATGGATCGATTTGTTCATGAGGAATAGATGAAAGGATATTGAACATTTGTGAAACCCTTGGCGGCTGAAGAGGTAAACAACCCATGAGGGAAGAAGCCTTCAATAGACTAGTACCAATACTGACATATGTGTTAGGAACACCACCTACTAGGGGTATGGAGCTACTTGGTAATGGTGAATAATCAGGGGTGCAGAAAGAAAAATGATCTACTGTAACTAGATTTCCATCCAATGGGAATTGGATGATGCGAAAGATAGTAGATACTATGGCCATCATGGCATATGTCCAACTGTGACCCAGCAAGAGATTATAGTCAAGTTTTTTGTCTACGACTTCTATGTACACTGTTATGGTTTTCCCATACAAAGTGATGGGGAAATTGGCCAGGTATCCTTTTGGGATAAAAGTGTGGCCATCGAAAGCTTTCAGGGAGTTCGATGGCGGGTTTAGGTTTAGAGAACCCAGGGTGAGCCAACATGAAGTCGACATGATGCTGGTAGAAACACCTTCGTCGATGAAAGTTCTATGTATACCTTTACCTTTCTAAGTTATATGCACTTGGAATGCAAGTTGGTGAGAAAGGGGAGGTTTACACTTGTCCATGTCGAAAATATCAGGCATGGAATCCTCTGGGTCAATACCACCAATAGCTGAAAGAAAAGCTTTCCATTGTGTTGGGCATGTTTGTAATACTTTGAGTGCTGACATAGTCGATGATGCTTGCAACAAATTTTATACAATGTTGTAGTTATGGGCGGCAGATGTATTATGAGTTGTGTGTTGAAGTGACCATTTTGGGGGTTGAATTACAAGGTCCGCAACTGGCCTTTCGAAATGCAAATCGTTGGGCAACGGTGGGTTTGGACTTGAGTAAGGTTCCACTGCATGAGTGACATGAGCTCCATAAGATTTGGCTCGTGTTTGTAGATCTACTGTTTCAAATGTGAAAATGGTAGAAGATCCTTCACCAACTGAAGGATGTTGCGAACCATCATTGCCCCCTTGTGGGGGAGGCAGTTGGTTTGCAATAAGGTTTTGCTGCTGCTAAGCGGGGAAAGGATTTTTTAGGACAACGGGGTCCTCACCAGTATCCTTTCTAGCAATGCATTATGTGCATTCCTGAAGACGTGGACAACGATAGGTCATATGGTCTTCAACACAGATTTTGCAAGGAAATGTGGTGGGTTTATCCTTTCCCTTGTCAGGAGGTGTAGCGGCCTTCTGTTTTGGGTTTGGTTGCTTTGTTGGCTGCTGCTTAGAAGGATGATTGATGCTATGTGATTCGTTCTCCACATTTCACTAGTTTCAATCCCACTTCTTCACCCCTGTGAGCATCACCTGATGCAATGAGTGCTAAGTGAACTATTCAAAAATCATGAGAAATTAGTTAGTTACGACTACCTCTCATGGAAATGGTCATACGTGAATGACTTACCTAATGCAGTTGAATCCCAAAATGATATCTAATATAATGCACTGCGTAAACCCCCATACTTAAAAATCTTTTTCTTATTCTTCTTTTTCTTACCACCAAGATTTTGTGTAGACTACACAAAGTTTAGCTCAGTGGTAGGAAGAGCTATCAATTTGGTAGTAGTGGTCTCATTGGGGTTGCCAGGGGCATTGGGGATTATGTCGTAAAGGGTGCCCGACTGTGAATATATCAAATCTAAGTGTTGGGCATGACATATGGATTGGTCTTCTATGACTGCACCACCTAGAGCGACATCTATAGCGATTTGAGGAAGTAAGGACCTGTAGAACCAGTCCATTAAGAGAAAGTCTAGAAGGGGAGCTTTGACTAACCTCTACCTACATCTCCATTCATGTATATGATTAGAGATGTGGGTGGCGGTATCCTGATGAAGTGAAGTGGGGAGCTCTGTCCCAGTGTCATAGCGGATGGGTAGCTGGAAGTGCTTTAGGAATTCCATCACTGAAGCGTCGAAGGTATTTAATGATGCGCGTGGTAACTCAATATACAATTTAGCTACGTTGCCAGTGAGGGTGCAGGGAAAAAGATGTAACTGGACACTATCATCCACCATGGAGTTAGAAACACTCCAAATATGGTAGGTGGTGATATGGGTACCCGGATCCTCCCCTTGTTTTCCATCGAACTTTGGGATGTCTGTTGCTATCTTATGCAGGATCAACAACCATTGTAAGTTATGATAGATGGGGTCATTTGTCAACTTGTATAAGGCGGGTATATCCAATGTTGCCAAGAAAGGCGGAGAGTTAGGTGCCCCTGACTCGCACCATGGTGATGACGGATGACTTGAGGAGCTTTGCGCTCCTCCCATCGTTTGGTTCCCCATATTATACATGGGTTGTGTGGTGTAGTAGTTGCTTTGAGGTATGGTGTTGTAGAGTGGATTTCCATGAAGATTTTGATACTGGGGTATGGAATTTCCCCTAGTATAAGCGGTGCCCCATTGAATCATTTGATGATGTGAGTAGGGTGCCCCCATGGATTGGTTGGGAACCCCTTGAGGATTCCCACCCAACACAGAACTAACCATTTGTCCTTGATTGATAGAGGGAATTCTCATGTCAATTAGCGACTGACCATGCATTCCTGAGAACAGAGGGGGAACTGTCACATTCCCTACCGACATGTGCATATTGGGAACCCCGCCAGGTATATGAATATAGGGGTTTGAATTGTACATTGGCAACCGACCATGTTGTTGGTAAACAAGAATTGCGCCCATAGTGCTGCATTGAGTGTTATAGGGAGAACTGTATGTGGCACTCGTTGAAGGTATGCAATTTGGCACCATAGGGGTGGAACCTAGCATCTGCTGGTTCCACTCATAGAGGGTGTTATGTGAGTGGTTGTACCTGGGACAAATGGGATAGCGGGATTCACCATTATCGGTGTTGTGATGACTATCGACTGGGGGAGTGGTGAAGGACCAAAAGTGTCCCTAAAGTTCCACAACCCATGAGTTATCGACTGGATAGATGGAAATGTTCCAACTACCGAAGAAGGAAGTACAGGTACCATGGGAGCCAAGACAGGTTCCAATGGATTTGTGAGTGGAGGGTTAAAGGGAGTAAGAAATCCTTCGGTAAAGAAATCCTTCGAAAAACTTGAATTGTTGATTGTCCAAATAGATCCTGTGTGAGATCTAGGAGACTGATCCCCCAAAGATGGGGAATCCGGTTGAGTGGAACTCAGCGGATCTTCCACAATGAGTGGAGGAAGTCCTAACAATTGTTTGGAGTGACGACGAGGGCCGGATGTAGTCACAGTGACCATTAATTTTTATCAATAAATTTTATCGTGATATTATTTAAAGTCTCAAATGATAACTCTCAGGTACCTAAAAATATATAAAAAAAATACACTAAATGGATTAGTCAGCAAACAGAGGGAAATTACCTCATTTGATAAGCACCGATCACCAGAGATGAAACCTAGTATCTTAATGAATAACAAAGAAGTATGGCCAAATGTACGGTTACTGTTACTCTAGAGCTTCGCCTGAACCTCAGATTGAGGGGCTAAGTACCCTCGTGAAGATGAGCACCCTCCCAAAAACTAAAGACAGAGTAGATCTATCTGTGTTAGGTACCAGGACAGCCCATCCCAGTCACCTTGTGTAAGTCCCTATAAGTTTGGCCACTAGAGATACCTCAGATCACAGACATCATCAGGGGGGACATAGTCGTAGATAGCACACTGTGTGGGCAGGATACTTGAGTCACCAACTCAGTTTCGAAATCCCCGAAGGGACCCCCAATACACAGAATTCCCAAAGGATTTGTAAGAGAAGGCGGGCTACTTTCAATTACAGTCTGATGTTGTCTTGTATATCGCTTCACTTTTACTGGAGTGGTCTCGGTAGTATGAATGCAGAAGGAATTTTTCACTCGTTAACAACACTAGTTTGGTTTTCGACCTTGGGTAGTTCACTCACATGCTTGTCCCAAGATCCTAGCCTAGCTAATGTTGGTTTGCTCAAAAGAGTTACTGACTGATTTTTATGTAAATTTTATGTGTACTTGATTATTGTCTTCGGTAGGGGAGTTGACATATGATATATGGTGAGACTATTGACTCAATAAATCATGCAAAAACAATGCTCTAATTCTTTTTTTCATTTTAATGCAAACAAGCTATATTCTACATATTCATATTTTTCACATATTCATAGTTTCTTTCATGCATCTATAGTCTTTCAACACATGCATAACCAAAAGATTCTTTTCCAATATTTCCTAACAACTCCTTGAAACCAAAATGAAGCAACTCACAACTATTTAAACAGAAGGATGAATACAAATTGTCAGTCTTTTTTTTCAGAAATTTTTTTTTAAGAGAGAAGAACCAAAACTTTTTTCCTAAAAGTAAATTTCTAGGACACCAATTTTGCTGACATAATACAGTTACAGATCTTATTTCAGCCCATGAGAAGATTTCCTATCCCTTTTGGTCCATAGACACTACTGAAAATCAAGGTAGTGGGAGACTAACGCTCTGTAACTGTGGCTACAGAGAATTAGTAGGCTCACTAACGCTCCCTGTCAATAGGCACAATTCTTTATAAAGCTCTGTGTAGCCTGCTAACCTATGTTAGTGTGGGAAATCTATCAAAATGAGGGTTTCTAAGATCAATTTCTGAGATGAGTGTATACTAGTAAGATGCAGCAAGATATTTGGTGGATCAGAAAAAGGATTGCTAAAGAATAGGGAGCTCTTAGAAGGAAGAGAGAACAAAGAAGAGACTGGGTAAACTTGGAACTAGATGTATAGTCCCCAACGGAGTCGTCAATTCTACTATGGGGTAAAATTCACGGTGTATGGAGAATAAAAACTACCCTCAAAGGTCTTCCCAGGACCTTTGACAAACTGTAAGATTATCTGCAAATGCTACCAAGTTATACACATGTTCATCTATCAATATCAATTAACAAAGTATGGAAAGAGGATTACCTCAAGTCTCCTTCTAGATTTGTTTGGAGATCTCAATTCAACCAAGAAGAACTCCTTCAAAGCCAGCTCCAAATCAATTCCTGCACAAAGGAAAGGCAAACACAATGACTGCATACAACCTTGAAAACCAATATATGAATGCACAATGAACATCTATTTGCATACAACTAAACTACTCATCTAAACAAGTATCAAATGAACAACTTAATGAACAAAGTTACCGACACCATGGAGTATGGAACACAACTGCAGTTTTGTATTAATAATGGAAGAGTGAATACAACCATTTGTTGTATTAGTCTTCCTTTGCCCCTTCCACTTCTCTCTCTCTCTCTCTCTCTCTCTCTCTCTCTTCTAGCTCGCTTCTTCAGGTATGTGACAGTTCACAACAACTTAGTAGGCTATCCTTTCAAATTATCTGACCCCTTTCACATTGACCCTCTCACTTCTTATATAGCAATCAGTTTAGGGTTGCCAAGTTCCTCATATAGTTCACTAGGGAAAAAGCAATGAACTTGCCCTACTTTTCAGCTCTTTCCCATTTGCCTCCTTTTCTCAGGTTAGAATTTCTCCAAATAGGTTATTTTTGAATGTTTCCTTGCTTTTCTTGAGTAATTTTAGGGACAAATATCTAGATATTTGTGAGTTAATTTGTTGGTTTGACCCACTGAACTTCCCTTAGTTTCACTAACGATGCCCCTGGTCTAACAACTTGAGTTAGTAAGGTCACAACACACCCTTAGGCTTGGTAACAAGCTTTATAAAGCAGGTTTTCAGTGTGCAACCAACATTAGTGTGGAATCAAGGCTTGCAATTGTGATCTTTTCTTCAGTCATCATGTCTTTCACCTCTGAGTTGATGAGGAGGTCATTTTGTTTTATAACATTGTTTTTAGCCACACCCACTTGGAATTCTTTTCGAAACGTCATTAAGATGTCGTATTACCATTTTAGGAGCTAAGAGGATAAGTACATAAAGTGGACCACACTACAGTGGGGAAGGGACCAATACATGCTGGAGTTCACAAATATTTTTCATACTATTTGCATGAAGTTGGGTATCAAGTATTTTGAACGACCTCTAGTAATCAAGTACCACGATTGTATGCATAAATACATCCAAGATGAGATGGAGTTCCTAGGCATCTCCTCACATGGCATCACCTACCGATACATTGTCAAGATCAATCATAATTTAAAACAAAAGAAGCGAGACTTTGGATCTATGAATTTGAAGCAAGGGAAAGGTGCCCTAGAAAACCGCAGAACAAAGGATAAAGCCAAGGTAGGGTGACCTAGGACAACCTGTCAAAGATGAAAGAAAAGAATAGCACTATGAAGATGAAGAAGGTCATAGGGAAGTGGTGTGAGTTCCATAAGAGACCCACTCACAACACAAGTGAGTGTCAAGCCAAGCAGTCACTAGTGGCCGAGTTGAAGGCTTTAGAATTATATGCATGTTCAGACTCCAAGTTAGAACCCGACAAGGGGAATGACACAGGGAAGTAAACTATTGATGCAGATCCCATCACCATGTTTTCCATCACTAAGATCCAAAAGATTGAGCCTGAAGATCCAAAGGAAGTGGGGGGGGGGGCGCAACTCTCCCCCTCATAGATGTGGGTGAAGGGTTCACCACTGCAATTCATTATCAATAGCAGGAGCCAAAATAACATAATTTCAGAAGAGATCATGAAGCAGTTGGGCCTACCAACCACACCATGCCCGCAGTTGTACACCATTTGGTGGCTTCACCAAGGATGAGATCTTTGTGTCAGCCAGTAGTGCCGCCTTCCATACAACATCAAGCCCTTCACAGATGATTTATTGTGTGATATTTCTCCTCTTGAAGTTTGTGATGTATTATTAGGCCAACCATACTTGTGGAAGCATGATGTTGTATATGAGTCGAGGCCTCGCATTGTTATTATTTCTTTGGGTAATAATTTATATAGGATACCAAAGGTAGCCCCACCTACTGCCATCACTTTGATCTATGCTAAGAAATTTAGCAAGATCATCTCCCATATTGGGAAATTTATTTCCTTTCTTATCCGCTCTCAACGTAAGGGGAAGATATTAAACACATCCATGACCTCCGGGAAGGGTTCCTCCACATAGTAGAAGTAGGTGGATAGGGTCGTGGAAGAATACAAGGACATCTTCTCCTCACCCATAGGGTTACCCTTGCACTGTCAGGTCAATCATTCGATTGATCTGAATTTGGAAGCACCTCTACCCAACAGGCTGATACATCACTGCTCCATTTTGGAAAATAAAGAGATTAAGAGACAAATCCAGGAGTTTCTACAAAAAGGGTACATCCAACCAAGTTCCTTGCCTTGTGGGAGCCCAATTGTACTTATATAGAAGAAGGATGGGACTTGGATGCTCTACATTGACTACCAGGCACTAAACAAAATCATTGTTGGGAACAGGTATCCAATCACATGGATTGATGACCTTCTGGACCAACTCAAGGGGACCATGTATTTCAGCAAGATCGATTTGAATTATGGATCACCAGGTTCCAATACAACCCACAGATGTATGGAAGACCACCTTTAAACCCAAGGAAGGCCTTTTTGAATGGTTGGTTATGCCTTTCGGGTTGACAAATGGCCCTGATACTTTTATGAGGATAATGGATGACATCTTGCGGCCCTTCACCTACTCATTCGTGGTTATTGATATGGATTACATCCTCATCTTCAATAATATTTGGGAAGAACACTTGCAACACATTTGACAGGTCCTTCAAACTCTTCAGAAACATAAACTGTGTGCCAACTTGTAGAAATGCACCTTTGGCATGAGCCATGTCCAATATCTAGGTTACATCATAGATGAGCATAGAGTGCATGTGGATTCAACTAAGATCCAATTCATTCAGGATTGGCCAGCCTCAACCACTCTAAAAGAGCTTCGCAGCTTTTTGGGCCTCGCAAATTTTTATTGGAGGTTCATGTTGGGGTTATCCCATATCACTTGGACTTTGAGTCAGATTACCAAGGGAGGAGCGAAAGAAATTTTTTCCTGGTCTGAGTCCCAATAGAAGGCATTCGTTGAGTTAAAGCATCAGCTCTGCTTTGCACTGGTACTCACATTGCCAAACCTACAACAACCATTTGAAATTGAGATAGATGCCTCTAAATATGTTATTGGTGCAGTCCTCACCCAAAATGAGCATACAATGGCCTATCATAGTGAGACACTTTCTGATACAATTCAAAAGTACCTCACCTATGTTAAAGAGATTATTCCATCATGCAAGATTGCCAATAATGGAAGAATTACATTTTGTGGAAGGATATGGTCGTCCACACTGATCACTGACCTCTTCAGTTTATACAGACACAAGGGAAGTCGTAGAATGATCACCATCAGAAATTGTCTACATATCTATAACAATTCCACTTGAACATTAAATACAAAAAGGATAGCACCAATCATGTTGCAGACTACCTTAGCCGCTCCCAGTTGCAACACTAACTACTGTTCTCAACTCTTGTGGCCACAAGACCTCTGGATGGCCGCAACTATACAAAAATGATCCAGATTTTGCCTCCACATACCAGATGCTAGTAGAAGGAAAGAAAGCTCCTGATTTCCACCTCCATGACACATTATTATTCTACTTGGGCCACCTTTGTGTTCGTTCAAGTGAGTGTGCCAAGCTAATTTGGGAGGTGCACTATATTCGAGTTGCAGGACACTTTGGTGTGGAGAAAATTGTGGATGTACTACAAAAGTACTTTTATTAGCCAAAACTCCAACTAGATGTTGGGAAATATATCAGATCCTACACTGCCTGCGCCATCACCATGCCAACCATCAAGAAATAAGGCCTATACACTCCTCTTCCTACTCCCAGCCAGCCTTGGGAATCCATATCCATGTACTATATGTTTTGCCTCCCTTTTACCAAGCATGGTAATGACTATGTATTTTTGGTCATGGATATATTTTCTAAGATGGATATATTGGTGACTTGCAAGAAGAGTATCACAGTAGAAGACACTACCAAAATTTTCTTTGAAAAAGTACGGGTACATTTCGGGATCCCATGGACCATTATATCAGATCGGGATAACAAGTTTCTGAGCACATTTTGGTCAAGCCTCTGGACACTATTGGACACCAAGTTCACCAAGTCGACCACATTTCATCCCTAAATTGATGGTCAGACGGAGGTTATCAATAGTATGATAGTGCACATACTACTCATGTGCAACTCCAAGCATCCACGAAACTGGGATGAGAGCCTTCCCTATGTGAAAAACAGTTATAACAGAGCTCTTTGTAGCTCCACTGGTCATAGTCCCTTTCAAGTGGGTCTAGGATTTAAACCATTATGTCCGATTGATGTTGTCATGCGTCATGTGACTACATAGACATAATCCACACATGTATTTTCCTAGGTTGATAAAGAAACCATATTTATTGAACACATCCAACACATCCGCTAATAGGTTCACGACATCTTGGAGAAGTCAAATTTCAAGTACAAGCAGTGACATGATCAACATCGAGTGCCACACAAGTTTTAGGTGGGCAACAAAGTTTGGTTGCATTAATTGTAGAAAGAATGCCTCACCTAAGCCCATATGAAGCTCACACCACTATGATATAGGCCTTAAACCATTACCAAGGTTGTGGAAGTCAATTATTTTGAGCACAACATTCCCCCATTCCTTGGTCTACACCTAGTGTTCAATGTTGACCACCTTTGACCATACTTTCCACCATTACGGGACACATCATACATTGCAAAACAAATCACACCAATAGAGTTAATCCTAGAATGCATGCAACAAGACACAAGTAGTTGGATCATGGACACATATATCAAGAACACTTGCCAGCAGAAGATCCAACAATATCGGTTTGTCAAAGTCAGACGACTCCTGCACCATGACAAGTGGCTCACCAGGGACCAAGTTTAGTAGAATTTTCCCCATGTCATGGAGGGACTCAATGCAATGAGGACCATTTATTCCGAAGGGGGGAGGAATGATATAGGTGGATATTGGTGGCCACCTACCTATTCCACTTGTACCCCCACCATTGTTTATTTTAGTTTTTCAGTTTCCTTAATTGTCGCATAGTTTACTATTTTTGGCATTTTTTCGGGTCTTGAATTTCCAGAGGCGTTTTAAGGTCCTAAACGATGTTTTTTTTGGAAAAATAGAAAAACATGAATCTTTAATTTTTTTTATAGTCCAAAGTTGTATTCCTTGGATGGATATTTCTAACGAGGTATTGTGCACATTAGACGTAGATCATATGCCAAAGTTATGACCCTGGGAAGTTAATGTACCAATTTACCCAAACGAGGCCAATAGTTTTGGTGCTTCATCTCCTAGGGTTAGGTTTTTGGATGTTTAGGGTTTTCCATTGTTTCTCAATAATAAATAGGCCTTCAAGCTTCATTGTAACACAATTCAGTGGCATGTAGCCGCCACATCCCTTCTCAGAGATAAGCTACCATCGCCCGAGCTAGTTTATTTCCATTCTATATGTAAGCATATTTCATTTCTTTGATATTAATGAAATGAAGTTTTATTCCTATTGTATCTCTGTATTTATGTTTATATCTGTATTCAGTTACATTCCTGCATAAGTTTGGATCAGCTAAGTTCGATTGTGATAGTACAAGGTGGAAATATTTTTTAAGGGTATAGAAATCTTGTTTTACATTGTACAACTATTGTTGGCTTGTTGGGGCTTGACCCAGGTTCAGAGTTAATTAGCTAAACAAATCTCGGTACTACTGGCCCTTTTGGAAATAATCCGTAGAGTGTAGAATGAGGTCTCACCTGAAGTAGCATGGGAGGGTGTTAGAACCAGGTTTCTGCAGCCTAGAGATGTCTGATGAGTTCTACTGGTCCGCGGTTTGTCCTTGTGCGTAGGTTGCTTCGCGCACTTTCCCGTTCCTCGTGGCCTGATATACTGTCTTCGTGCAACCCTACCCAGGAACTATACATCGCGTTATGCACTATTACCCAAGACTTTGCTTGTATTCCAATATTAGTTAATTATCTTTACCTACTTGAGTGCTTTACGTTATACATAAAAACATAAAACCTTCAAATAGGTTCACGCAGTAAATAAACAATATACTTGTAAATTACATTCATTCATGCAATACAATAGAAAATATACATACACAAAATTATAGCAAAACTTCTCTTTATTGATTCTTTCCACGATTACAGACTTGACTCTCCCTACGCACTTAGCTGTAGGAATCCGCGCCACTCAGTTGCAGACTACTAAGCCTTTGGCACACAACTGTAGAGCCTTCTCCTACTCTACGACCCAAAGACACAATTCACCTTGTGACTCAATCACTCAAACTTCTCATGCTCATTTAGTTATTCTTTCTTTTACACTTAGAGCCTTGCTCTATTTATACAATCCCAAGGTCCGTGGACCATGGGTAGGTCTATCCAGCCGACATTACATTAAAAAACTAGGGCGGAAAACCCTGTGACTCTATCATACTTTTGTACCCCGCGCCTGCAATTCACGAAGATTTACAACAAGATTTGGTCAAAACTTGGGCTTTAAGCCCCAAAACATTCCTTGGGGGGATTCCATTCCCAACAGGTCCCCAACACAAACATCGTGAATCACCCTTGAGTCACTCTGTCGATGAGGTGATCTTTGCGTGGAGTCTCTCCAACTGTTCTTGAACTACGTCAAGGTCAGCAGCATACTGAGCTGCTGCTTGCTGGATTTGTTGCATACGCTGTTCTGAGACCTCTGTGTTGGGAGTGCTTCTCTGCATCAGTATATGCATCCCCTACATGTGTGCGAGCTTGCCTTCGATTTCTGCCATGATGGTGAAGGCCTCGTTGATCCAAGGCTAAACGTGCACCTTCAGGACTGCTTCCTTATGTCATGCCACATCCATCTGCTCCTTAAGCGCTTTAGCTTACTGCATCTGCGCAAGCCTTTGAGTGAGGACCATTGTCTGCGAAGTTCCTCGGACACTATCATGCTACTGTTGGAGTTCTCGCGCCTCTGTCTCTAAGCGCTAGATGTTGGGGTCCTCTTGAAGATTTGAGAGGACCTCAAGTCATTCTTCCAGCATACTGGTGTAGTCTCCCACTGCACCTCCATCTCATCCAGTCCCACTGTGATAGCGCTAGCATGCTGTTCTCTGACTTCCAGAGGGGTGGATGGCTGCACCTTCAACAATCTGAAGGTTCAACTCCAGTTGAACCTTTGTCATTTCTTCCCTTGCCTCATGAACCCTTGTTGCTAACCTGTGGATCCATGCCTTTGCTGGGATGCCCAGCTCCGTGATGCTTTTGAAAGAGTTATCTATCACCTATACTTGCTGTTGATTCTACAACACCACTTCTTCATGCTGCAAGCTTAGTTGTTCCATATTTATTTTCTGCTCACTGAGGACTTGGAGCATGCGGCTCTCCCTAGCTCATAGCTCTGCAGTTATCCCATCCTGCAAGACATATAAGGTCTCACGTGGGAGTGCAACTATATTGATACCGAGACCTGTCAATGCACTAGCTGAAGGCTTGTCAGTCTCATTTGTTGTGACTAGTGCCCCCTTTCGATAGCACTATGGTATTTGTCATCTGTGCGTGCAACATTTGCTCTGCTACCATGGAGTCGACTGCGAGGTTGGTCGAAAGGGTACCAACCTGAGGAGGGCGCACCTGTAATTCTTGCAATTGCGCTCTAAGGGTCCCCAACACAATTTGGTTCTCCTGCATGAAACCTTGGAGAGCCTCTGAGGTGACATCGTACACTATTTCACCGATGTCATGCAAATCACCCTCAGTTAGGGTGATTGGGTCAATGGAAAACTTTGATGCATTTACCTTCTTACGTGACTTTGCCCGCTTTGTTGGGTGCTAGTGCTTTAGCTGTGTCGACATGGTTCGTGGGTCTGTGCCTCCCTCTTCTGTCTCTGCTTCCTCTGCTTCCTACCCTTACGAAGGCATCGTTTGGCCCTCACCTACCTTCGTGGCTGCTTCAGGTGCTATTGCTATTGCTGTGGCCTTTTCCTGCTTTGTTGTTGTCCATGCCACATCCCACACTGCCCACACTTCTGCTGCCGCTGCTTCCTTCCTTTGTTTTTCGGCCAACTGTGCGATGCGTAGCTTGGCCTCATCTTTCTTTCTTTGTGTCGCCGACTTCTCAATCTCTATGATGTCTAGGGCATGCCACTTCGATGGCCATGCCTCCAGTACATTGAAAATGACATCGTTTGTGGCTATGAAGGGTAGCTTGTCCACTGTTTAGTTGGGTCCTTGCGCGCCCTGATGTAAATGATATGCATGTCTTCTTTGAATTCTGCAAAACTCTGTAGACTGTTGTAGACAGTGGGTGGAAACCACGGCTTATGGTTGATCCCCATTTTGAGGTTCATTTCCATGAAAACCCAGAAGATCTTACTATCGTGAATCCTCTTAGCATCCTTTGTGGCCAAGAGTGAAGTGTATTTTATGGCTTCGCCAGGTCCCTTTCAATTATGGGGAATTGACTATCCTCTTGTAATTCCCCTGCCACGAGTACTATGGATAGTAGAAGCCATGCATAGTCGAACGTTTTACCCTGTTCCTGAGCTTTGCAGCAATTTTCTAAAAAATCCTTGTAGAGGAACTCAAACCAGTTAAACTGGACCCCCTCCACGCACTACACAGCCAGTGCTACCATTGGTGCAGGTACTTCGTCCATGCGGTACTTGCGCATAACCTTTCCTGCCAGGATTTGGGTCGCCATGTGTACTGCTTTGTCCTTGACACTGGAGATGTCATAGACCATCTTCTTCTTTTCCATCTTGTACTTTTTCTTCATGGCCTCCATGATAGCCAAGTCACTAGCCTTCCCTTCCGAGATGTCCGCGGGGTCCTCCTCTTTGCATGGAAGCCAAGAGATGCGGTGAATCAGGTCTGTCGTGATGGGGATGGGCTCCTCTAGCCACAAACACCCATCAAGCACCAAGCAGAGTAGCTGCCTAATGACAAAAATGGTTATTGGGGAGCAGTGGAAGTGTGGCACCTAGAGCAGGTTCAGTAGCCTAGCCTTTTCCACTCCACGCAACCACGTCCACAACTCTAATTCTGTCACCCCCACTGTGGTGTTATGCTTGGGCTTCATGAGGTTCCTAGTCTCAAGGTGAGGGAACTTCTAACTGTTAGAAAGGTCCTAATCTTCAAATTTTAGGCTCGGCACCTGCCCCAGGTGCATACCCTAAAAAATAATGTTGTCTAGGAGGATCAGGGTCTGGAGCGAGCTCTTGGTCTTGTCCAGGTACTTGGGCACTTTAGCCTTCCATTTTCATAGGGGGACATAGGTGGGCAACTTTGTCGGGGGGTGTGCAGGCTGAGTGTCCTCATCCATACCTTCATCCTTGTCCTCTGCGATGATAAGATCCTACAGATCTTCTTCTTCTTCATCGGTTTCTATGGTGACGACTTTCCCCTTATCCTCCATTAACAGCTTGCTACGTAGGGGGTTGCGCGGGGACACATGTATGAGAACCATCGCTTGTTTGTCCTTCTTAGGTCTTGGCATGTGCGGTGATTTTGAGATTTCTGCCACAATCCCAGCTTCTTTCAAAGCATCTCCCACATCCAGGGTCTACATGGTCTCTTCAGTGGTCATTTCGGCTATCTCCATAATGTCCTCAGCTGTTGCCATCGTATTCGTTTGGAAATATAGCACTCGCGAACTCAAGGGCTCAATCAATGCTCGACTCACAACAATTAGGGCTCTTCTCAATTGCTCAATTTGCAAATGACCAAGTGTTATTTGCTGGGCAGCCCTTGGTATTTTATAGCACTTTTTGAATTTGTATTTGACTATTCCCCCCAAATCTGGTTCATTAATGCTCCCTTGGTGGTAGATTTTTCCAAATCTTGCCCATAAATTGTGTCTTAAATGCCTGTTGTTTGCTCCATTTGGCCTAAGTCGAGCATCCCATGTGAATAGTGACTTCAACGTCACTTTCTGGCCAACCCGCGCGGCAACGCAGCCCCCTGTGCGTGGTTGCGGACCTTGTGACTTTTTTTTTCTGCATATAGCTCCAACCTCGTGCAGCTTCTGGGCAGAGTGGTTTATAGTCATGTGTTTCCTTTTAACTACTTAGAGTGATAAGGTTGTTCCTCCCTCAACTAGTCAGGTGGTTGCGCCACTTATGTGTGGTTTCTTCTGGTCATCCAACATTCTTCCTAGGAAATACCTACCTTTTACTATTACTGTCAGCATCGTGCACCTTATCATCTACAGTGCATCACCCTGGTTAATTCTCTTAGTAATATGCAGTCCAAAACAAGGCATCATACTATTCAATTCATGACGATAGTGCTCAAACTTGTTAGCATGATCCTGCACACCCTATTTTATCACCGTGGTATTCTTATCGAGAAAATCATTCCTTATCTCATCTTCCAGCTTCTTGACTTTTGCTTCTACCAAGGCACTTTTCTCCCTTAATTGCACCCTTTCTTTTTCAAGTTCTTGGAGCCTAAACTTTCCCTATTGGATTTTTGCTTCCAAGGTTCTGCGAACCGTCATATCTATTGGTGTGATCATGTGTGGTCTAAGTTCTCCAAGTATTATAGGGCTTACTTCAGTTGCTTTATACTCCAGCCTTGGCAGTGCTTGCATGATCAGGGTTTTGCACACGGTCCTATATGCCCAGAGAACCGTTGGTATGTGGAGGTCCCAGTTAGCCCGCTTCACATGGTGGATCGTGTTTAGTGCTCCGTGTACTTTTTCAAAAGCTTCTGCGTGAATATTTTTCTCCACGCTTGGTCTTACTATACTTCCTGATCATAAACGGAGGGGTTGTTCGTGCCATTTTCTTGCCCACACCTGTGTCTCGATCATGTTTCCTACTGCAAGTACTATGTGTATTCCTGCAAGTTTCATAACATATGCTTGTACCCACCTGGAAAGGTGGGCGCAAGAGCCATTTCATCCATCATACTTGTCTTTTAACCACATCTAAGGCTTCCCAAATCGTAGGCTCATCATCCTTCGACAGTCGTACCAGTCCTCAAAAATATTCTGGTGTGTACCCCACCACCTTATGGGTGCAATGCACAATACCCATTTCATAGCGTCAAAACATTATTGTTTCAACACTTCTTTTTTCAAATTTGTTCAGGAAATCATCCATCTCACCCAACCCATCATACGTAGGTAGATCTCTTACCTTTGTTGCTACATAGTGCAACGAACTTGTCATCATGTTACAATTGAGTGTGGTTACCTCGTGTAACCGTTTCTACCATCGTTTTATCTCTTTGTCAGAATCTAATGTACATGAGCTTTCGCACTCCCATGAGATTCAACCATCCGCGGTTGGATTTACCCAGTCTTGCTCATGTGCAGTTATCTTGTAGATGTAGTCTAGATCGTCATCACTCTCGTAGTTGCGCATTGACTTTGTGTATCGCGATCCTTCCACAGGGTCTAAAGGTACCACTACGCGTAATGAAATTTTCTCAAAAATCATCTTACGCTTCTTTAGATTTATCACTCCATTCATGTCAGTGGCCCAATATATTCCCAGTAGCACATGATAGGGGTTGTTGTCATTAAAAATCTCTATCACTTCGAAATCTGCTAGCGTGCTCACACCTTCGATATCTACTGTGATTCCCTACAATCTCCCCATAGGTAGGATCTTTTGTTGGTTTTCCATTCACAGTTGGATAGGAGACCATTGCAGTGCAGGCTTGCCCATGTGCTCCCATTTCTGCTTTGGTAGGATGTTTGCATCCGACCCTAGATCCAAAATCACTTGATCCATCTCATATTTCCTAATCTGCTTGGTCAATCTCATCTCCCTCTCTGTTCGCGTCATGTGCTTCTCGAGCTTCTGAACTACGTGCGGTTCTCTTGGAGCAGTCCCAACACATCTAGTTATGAGTTCTTACAGCCCCTTCATAGCCTTGCTACCACGAAGAAACTTCATGCATGTTTGCAAGAATGTAGTGAGCATTGATGGGTCCATTTCCATTTCCAGTTTGTCTTTACTTCTTGAAGTGGAGGCATCCGTGAAGCTCCTCTTAGCTTCCATAAAGGTCTTCTTAACGTGCTCCAAATCAAAGTCTCATTCCTTTGTCGGAGCCTTGCGAACCCAAGTAATTTCTTTAGGCTACTTGCCTTTGTTATCCCCTATCGTAATACCACTATTATACAACAAATTGACCTCCTCATCAACTCAGAGGGAAAAGACATGATAACTGTAACAAATACCACAATCATAGGCCTTGATTCCACACTAATGTTGGTTTTGCACTAACAACCTACTTTATAAATCTTGTTACCAAGCTTGGAGGTGCATTAGTGACCCTACTAAAGCATGTTACTAGTATGGGAACAACCTTAGTGAAACTTGGTGAAGTTCCAAGGGTCAAAGGAATGAATTGACTCACAAATATCTAGATATTTATCCCTAAAATTACTCAAGAAAAGCAAGGAAACATCCAAATTCGAGATATTTGGAGGATTTCTAATCTAAGAAAAGGAGGCAAATGAGAAAGAGCTAAAAATCATGGCAAGTTCATTGCTTTTTCCCTAGTGAACTCAAGGAGGAGCTTGGAAACCCTAACTCAATTGCTATATAAGCAAGGTGAGGGTTATTGTGAAAGAGGTCAGAGCATTTGAAAGGATAACATACTTGATTGCTGAGCATTGACTCATATCATAAGAAGTGAGAAAGAAGGGAGAGAGAGAGATAAGTTGGAGGGGTAAAGGAAGGTTGATACAACAAATATTTGTAATCACTCTTCCAACATTAATATAGAATTGCAGTTGTACTATCTACTCATGGTGTTGATACTATCAGTCATTCAATTGTTTGTTGAATGCCTATTAGCATGAGTAGCTTAGTTGTATGAAAATATATGTTCTTTTATATATTCACGTATTAGTTATCAGAGTTGTATGCTGTGATTACACTTGTCTCTTCTATATGCAGGACTTGACTTTGGATCCAGCTTTGAGGGAGTTCCACTTGGCTGCATTGTGATCTCCAAACAAATCTACACGAAGACTTGAGGTAATCTACTTCTAATGCTTTGATAGTTAGTTATTGTCTATGAACATGCATGTAACTTTGTGCAATTGCATACAATCTTACAGTCTGTCGAAGGTCCCAGGAAGGCCTTTGAGGGTATCTACATTGTCCATACACTGTGCATTTTACCCCATAGCAGAATTGGTGACTCCGGTGGAGACTATACATCTAGTTCCTGGTTTACCTAGACTCTTCTCGGTTCTCTCCTCCTTCTAAGAGCTCCCTATACTTCTGCAATCCATTTCTAACCCACCAAAGGTCTTGTTGCATCTTGCATACAAGTATTCACCTCTGAATCTGGTCTTGAAAGCCCTTGGTTTGACTGATTTCCTACACTAAGACAGGTTAGCAAGCTACATAGAGCTTTATAAAGCACTGTGTCTATTCACAGGGAACGTTAGTGAGCCTACTAACTCTCTGTAGCCACTGTTACAAAGCGTTAGTCTCCAAATACCTTGATTTTTAGTAGTGTGTGAAAGCCAAAAGGGATAGGAAGCCTTCTCATGGACTGAAGGAAGATCTGTAATTGCATTTTGCTGTGTCCTGATTTTTTTTTTTTTTAGGAAATCATTTTTGTTTTTCTTTCTTAAAAGCATTTTTTTCGAAAGAAAGACTCACATTTTTTATTCATCCTTCTGTAGTAGTTGTTAAGAAACATTGGAAAATAAGTTCTTTGGTTATGCACGTGTTAAATGACTGAAATGCATGGCAATAATATGAATATGTGAAAAACTCTCACTTGTAGAATACAACTTGTTTCCTCGAATTGAAATTTTTTTAAAGCATTGTTTTTTGCATGATTTATTGAGTCAGAGTCTCATCACATTTCATACGTCAACTCCCCTACCGAAGAAAATAATCAAGTACACATAAAATTTACCTAAAATCAATCAGTAACTCTTTATTGAGCAAACAAACATTATCTAGGCTAGGATCTTGGGATAAGCAGAGTAAGTAAAAATGCCCAAGATCAAACACCAAACTAGTGTCATTAAAAGAGAGAAAACTTCCTTCTTCACTCATACTACCAAGACCACTACAGTAAAACTAGAGAAAAATATGAGACAACATCGGACTGTAAGTGAAGGTAGTGTGCCTTCTCTTACAAAGCCTTTGGGTATTCTGTGTATTGGGGATCCCTTTGGGGATTTTGGAGCCGAATCAGGGACTCAGGTATCCTGCCCACACAGTGTGCTGTCTACGACTATGTCCCCCTCGGTGGTGTCTGTGATTTGAGGTATCTTTAGTGGCCAAACTTATAGGGACTTACGCAAGGTGATTGGGATAGGCTGTCCTGGTACCTAACACAGACGGACCTACTATGTCTTAAGTTTTTGGGAGGGTGCTCATCTTCACGAGAGTACTTGGCCCCTCAATATAAGGTTTGAGTGAAGTTCTAGAGTAATCGTAACTATACATCTGACCAACCTTCTCTGTTATTCATTGAGATACTAAGTTTCATCTCCAGTGATTGGTGTTTATCAGACAGGTTCATTTGCCTCTGTTTGTTGATTGATCAATTTAGCATATTTTTGATATTTTTTAGGTACCTGAGTGCTATCATTTGAGACTTTAATGAATACCACGACAAAATTTATTGATAAAAATTAACGGTCACCATGGCTACATCCGGCCCTCGTCGTCACTCTAGACGATTACTAGGCATTCCTCCACTCATTGTGGAAGATCCACTGAGTTCCACTGAATTGGATTCCCCATCTTTGGGGGATTAGTCTCCTAGATCTCACATAGGATCTATTTGGACAATCAACAATTCAAGTTTGCTAGAGGATTTCTTTACCGAAGGATTCCTTCCTCCCTTTAACCCTCCGCTCACGAATCTGTTGGAACCTGTCTTGGCTCCCGTGGTGCCTATACTTCCTGCTTCAGTATTTGGGACATTTCCATCTATCTAGTTGATGACTAATGGGTCGTGGAACTTTGTGGATGCTTTCGGTCGTCCACCACTTCCCCAGTCGACAGTCATCACAACACCATCGATGGTGAACCCCGCTATCCCATTTGTCCCAGGTACAACCACTCACATGACACCATCTACGAGTGGAACCCAGTCGATGATGGGTTCCACACCTTTAGTATCAAACTGCATACCTTCGACAAGTGCCACATACAATGCCCCCTATAACGCTCAATTTGGAACTATGGGCGTGGTTCCTGTTTACCAACAACATGGTCGGTTGTCGTTGTACAGTTCAAACGCCCAGATCCATATACCTGGGGGGGTTCCCAATATGCACATGCCAGTAGGGAACGTAACAATTCCCCCTCCATTCTCATGCATGCATGGTCAGTCACTAATTGACATGAGCATTCCCTCTGTCAATCAAGGACAAATGGTTAGTTCTGTGTCGGGCGGGAATCCTCAAGGGGTTCCCAACCAATCCATGGGGGAACCCTATTCACACATTTAAATGAGTCAAGGGGGCACGCTTATCCTTGGGGGAAATTCTATACCCTAGTATCAAAATCCTCTTGGAAATCCACTCTACAACATCATACTTCAAAGCAATTGCTACACCATGCAACCCATGTACAATATTGGGATCCAAATGATGGGAGGAGCGCAAAGCTCCTCAAGTCATCCGTCATCACCATGGTCTGAGTCAGGGGCAGCAAACTCTCTACTTTTCTTGGCAACATTGGATATACCTGACTTATACAAGTTGGTGAATGAATCCATCTATCACAACTTACAATGGTCGTTGATCTCACATAAGATACCAACAGAAATCCCAAAGTTCGATGGAAAACAAGGGGAGGATTTGGGCACCCATATCACCACCTACCATTCTTTGGTGTGTTTCAAACTCTATGGTGGATGATAGTGTCTGGTTACGTCTTTTTCCCCACAAACGCATTGGCAACGCAGCAAAATGGTATATTGAGTTACCATGCATGTCAGTAAACACCTTCGACGCTTTAGCGATGGAATTCCTAAAGCACTTCCAGCTACCCATCTACTATGAGATTGGGACAGAGCTCCTCACTTCATTTCGTCAGGATATTGCCACCCACATCTCCAATCATATACATGAATGGAGACATAGGCGGAGGTTAGTCAAAGCTCCCCTCCCAGACATTCTCTTAACAGACTTGTTCTATAGGTCCTTACTCCTGCAAATCACTAGAGATGTCGCTGTAGGTGGTGTGGTCACAGAAGACCAATCCATACGTCATGCCCAACACCTAGATCTGATATATTCATAGTTTGGCACTCTTTACGACATAATCCCCAATGCCCCTGGAAACCCCAATGATTCCACTACTACCAAATCGACTACTCTTCCTACCACTAAGATAAACTCTGTGCAGTCTACGCAAAATCTTGGTGGTAAGAAAAATAAGAATAAGAAAAATACCACTCCTTCTGAGGAGCAATCAACAAAGAAGCTAAACCCAAAATAGAAGGCCGCTATGCCTACTGACGATGGAAAGGATAAACTCACCACATTTCCTTGCAAAATCTGTGCTAAAGGCCATATGACCTATTGCTATCTGCATCTTCAGGAATGCACTGAATACATTGCTAGAAAGGATACTGGCCAGACCCCTACTGTCTTGAAAAATCCTTTTCCCACTTAGTAGCAGCAAAATATTATTGCAAACCAACTGCAACCCCTGTAAGGGGGCAATGATGGTTCACAACATCCTTTAGCTGGTGAAGGATATTCTACCATTTACACATTTGAAATGATAGAATTCGCCACAAGAGCCAAATCTTATGGAGCTCTTGTTGCTCATGCAACAAAACCTTCCTCAAGTCCAAATCCACCGCCACCCAACAATTTGCATATCGAAAGGCTTGGTTGTGGACCTTGTAATTCGACCCCCAAAAGGGGCACTACGATGCACAATGCACAATACATTTGCACGTGTCGCCCAAAACTACAACATTGTAGAAGATTTGGCACAAGCGTTGTCGGCTATGTCAGTACTCGAAGTATTACAAACATGCCCAACACAATGGAAAGCTTTGATTTCAGCTATTGGTGGTATCGACCCAAAGGATTCCATGCTTGCTATTTTCGACATGGACAAGTGTAAACCTCCCCTTTCTCACCAACTTGCATTTCAGGGCATGTAACTTCGAAAGGTAAAGGTATACACAGAACTGTCATCGACGAAGGTGCTTCTACCTGTGTCATGTCAGCTTCATGTTGGCTTGCTCTGGGTTCTCCAACCCTAACCCCACCGTCAAGTTCCCTTAAAGCTTTCAATGACCACACTTTCATCCCAAAAGGTTACCTAGCTAGCTATCCCATCACCTTGAGTGGGAAAACAAGAACGGTAGATATTGAAGTCATGGATCATAAACTCAACTATAATCTGCTTTTGGGCCACACTTGGACTTATGCCATGAAGGTCGTTGTGTCTTCGGTCTTCCATATCATCCTATTTCCCTTGGATGGAAAGATAGTGACAGTGGACCAGCTATGCTTTTGCACCCCAGATTACTCTCTGTTACCTAACAACTCTATACCCTTAGTGGGTTGTGTACCTGACTCTTACGTCAGTATCAGTATCGGTCTACTGAAGGCTTCTGCCCTCATGGGTTGTTTCCCTCTCCAGCCACTGAATTTTTCACAAACGGTCAATATGATTTCATCTATTCCTCATGAACAGACCGATCCATGGATCCTACTGGCTCCTTCATACATTGACACATATAGAGAAAAAATGTCGCTATCACTAGCTAAATCAGCCTACCAAGCCATTCAATTTGCATCCGAATCTCCAGTCACTTTGGTTTCGGCCAATGGTACCACTGCCCCTCCCATAATGACTCCTTCTTTTGAGCCACTCAATTAAGTCTTACCTAAGGATGAAGCTATTAGAGAGATCATGAGTTTAGAAGAGCGACCTTGGGAGGACTTGCACCATCATGTTTCGATATCTAATTCAGACATGATGCCTCTTCAAATCCTGTCACCAGACACACATGAAATCGTTTCCTCACCATATACGACTATCCAACCTATGGACTTGGAAGGAAACAAGTCCAATATTTCAAAAAAAGTGCTCACTGATATTTTTGTCATGATAGGCATTGTGGAAAACATACAGATTGGATCCAATCACAATCCTGAGGAAATTGTGAGCTTCACCTACCCATTTAGGGACTTCCGCAATGTTTTTCCTTGGTCTTATGAGGAAATGCATGGCGTAGACCCTTCTAATGTCAAGGATGAGATCAAGAAAGATCGAGCATTCTTTTTATGGTATTTTTTTTACTCGTTAATTCGAAAAATTCTTGAGCCTCCTTCTTCAAGCTCATTAAACTACCATGAAGAAGATTGACCTTTCTTTTTATGGTATTTTTCTTGCTTGTTAATCCAAAAAACCTCGGGTCTCCTTCTTTGGGCTCATTGAACTACTACAACAAAGATTAGAGCACTTTTTGGGATATTTTATTGCTCTTTAAAAAATAGAAACATCTCCGAGCCTTTCATCATAGGGCTTGTTAAACATATACGATGATGGTCTGAGCAATTTTTTTTTTTTTAGTCTTTTTCTAGCTCATTAAACTAAAAAAGACCAAATGAGAAATTCTTTTTAGGCACTTTTTTCTCGCTCATTAAACTGAAAAAATCCCGATTTTTTTCTTTAGGCTCGTTAAAAATTTATAAAGATGACCCGAGCATTCTTTTAGGTACTTTTCTCGCTCGTTAAATTGAAAATCCTGAGTTTTTGTCATCGGGCTCGTTAAAAATATACGGAAACAATGAAAGCACTTTCTTTTTTGGGACCATTTCTCGCTCTTAAATTGAAAAATCCTTGAATTTTTCTCTCCTTTGGGCTCGTTAAAAAATTGAAGGAGGAATGAGCTGTTCTTTTCCCTCTTTTTCCTTGCTCACTAAACTGAAAAAGATAACTTGAGTTTCCTTCATTTGAATCGTTAAAATTTGATGAAGGTATTGAGTTTTTCATTGCATGACTCATTCAAAATTCATGACGAAAAACGAGTTTGGTCCGTCTCCTCGTACTCGTAACAAAATGAGGTCGAAATCTATTGAACATAGGTTTCTCTCTATCAGATTCAATAGATTAACTTATGGAAAAGTAACCGACATGGGTATACTACTAAAATTTTGTCGCACCCGGTTAACAACTATGACAAAGGGACCACCATGGAGTCTCTCTTTACGATATTTTCGGACTCTCTAAATACGAAAACACCACCGAGTTGTCTAGTCTGGACTCATTAAATTAAACAAACAATATATAGAGTCACTCTTTTTACGATACTTTTTAGACTCTTAAAAACATGAAAAAATCGACGAGTTTGCTTATCTGCACTTATTAAACTAATCATATAGGGTAGAGAGTCGTTCTTTTTGCGGTCCTTTTCAGACTCTTTAAAATATGAAAAGATCAACGATTTTACCCATTTGGACTCATTAAACTAATCAGATGGGGAAATTTGATAGTATAGCTGCATTCAGTATTAGAAAGTGTGGTTTGGTAGTAGTCATTCCCTTGAACATGGCACTCCCTCAGATAAACCTTCCTTGTGACAACCTCTCAAAATGAATCCTACCATCCTATGAGTTTAGCCTAAATACCCTGATGTAATTGCATCTCTGTATCCTAACACTCTATAGTGTTCATGAGTCTAGTGCTGCATGGTTAAAACTATTGTCGTGCCTTCTATTGTTCAAGGGTTAACCTTTTGTTTCCTCCATCAACCTATCAAGCATATCCTTCCATCATGCCCTCAGTTGTTTAGACCCAAATGATCAAAAGATTCATCAAAAAACAAAATCATTCTTGTCTCGTTTCCTATCGATTAATGTAGGACACATTATTGCTACCTATCGACTATCATTAGTGGCTCCTAGTTAAGTGATTCTAATGGGTGTTCGACGACAAAGACATCTTTCACACTCAATAGATTGTACTGTGCATCTTGGAGACCATCACCATTATTGGTGGCCTTCCTCACGTCTATTAATGGTCTCCATTATTGATTGGTAATCAGATGATTTTGTGCATGTTCAACATCAATGCATATATTCACATGTATTGATCTATGCCGTTCGGTGAAGCAGAAATCAAGACCTTGGGTAGAGGCTTGCATCATTCAGCATTGTTTCCTCTCCCAAGCTACAGATATTATGTTTTGGAGATAGCTTATCAGGATGATTCTATTATGACGCCAGATCCGCGTTGTGCTTATCAACAACCAGAATTTTTCATATCTCTTTGGAGGAAATCACTCTAACATAGCTACTGAGCATGGGAATACCCAAATTAGGACATGATTTTTAGCAGTTTATATATATGTGTTGTATCAGGTTTCTAGTACCGCCTGAAGCTTCGATCCTCTCTCTCTTTTTAAAAGTTAAATTACAGTTTTAGTAAAGTATTTTGTCCATCATCTCTGCCTTTGATCTCATACTTTAGGGGGCATCTGTTATACAACAAATTGACCTCCTCATCAACTCAGAGGGAAAAGACATGATAGCTGAAACAAAGACCACAATCATAGGCCTTGATTCCACACTAATGCTGGTTGTGCACTAACAACCTGATTTATGAAGCTTATTACCAAGCTTGGAGGTGTGTTAGTGACCCTACTAAAGCATGTTACTAGTATGGGAACAAAATTAGTGAAACTTGGTGAAGTTACAAGGGTTAAAGGAATGAATTGACTCACAAATATCTAGATATTTGTCCCTAAAATTACTCAAGAAAAGCAAGGAAACATCCGAATTAAAGATATTTGGAGGATTTCTAACCTAATAAAAGGAGGCAAATGGGAAAGAGCTGAAAAGCATGGAAAGTTCATTTCTTTTTCCATAATGAACTCAAGGAGAAGCTTGGAAACCCTAACTCAATTGCTATATAAGTAAGGTGAGGGTTATTGTGAAAGAGGTTAGAGCATTTGAAAGGATAGCATACTTGATCATTGAGCATTGACTCATATCATAAGTATGAGCAAGAAGGGAGAGAGAGAGAGAAGATGGAGGGGTAAAAGAAGGCCAATACAACAGATGGTTGTAATCACTCTTCCAACATTAGTATAGAACTGCTGTTGTACTATCTACTCGTGGTGTTGATACTATCATTCATTCAGTTGTTTGTTCAATGCCTATTAGCATGAGTAGCTTAGTTGTATTCAAATAGATGTTCTTTTATATATTCATGTATTAGTTATCAGAGTTGTATGCTGTGATTACGCTTGTCTCTTCTATGTGTAGGACTTGACTCTGGAGCTGACTTTGAGGGAGTTTCACTTGGCTATGTTGTGATCTCAAAACAAATCTACACGGAGACTTGAGGTAATATACTTCTAATGCTTTGATAGTTAGTTATTTTCTATGAACATGCATGTAACTTTATGTAGTTGTAGATAATATTACAGTCTGTCAAAGGTCCCAGGAAGGTCTTTGAGGGTATCTACATTCTCCATACACCGTGCATTTTACCCCATAGCAACCACTCTAGGGCACAATATTTAAATTAGGGTCTTCCTCGCGCGAATCAGACCTCATCATTTGTAGGTTCTGAGTCAGGGGAGGCTGGAGTGCTCCTTTATCGTGCAACCTCGCTATCAGTGTGGGACAGTCCTCTGTCTTATGATTGAATTGCGTACAATATAAGCATGATGGTCTTGTTGGATTTGTACAATCATGGGCATAATGCCCCAACCCTCTGTAATTGTAACATATCAGCCGCCCATGACCTCTTCCTGGTCCCATTCCACCTCGGCCTCTTCCATGCCCCTGAAATCTAGTGTGCACCATTCCTACATTTTTATCGAGGGGCCGTGTTTTAGCATGAACTTTGTAGGTAGGAGTCTGATCCATCATTAGTTCATAACTTCTACAAGTGCACTCATCATGGCTTGCTGACCTGTAGAAAGTACAAAACAATTGCTAGGAATTTTGCATATACTTCTATAGTAGACGATAGTTATTTGTAGCATGTTTTACTCCTATCTGACAATTTACACGCCATAAGGAAAGTGCCATGCTTGGTCTTACCTGTGCCTCCAGTCTTAATGGCATCACTCCTGCTCCCGCGAGGTAATTCGTGAACACTAGGTAGTGGACCTTGTCGTGCCCCTGGTCCTTGCATTTTATGTACCATACCTCGTCGCGCACTTCTGGACAAGCCATCATGTCTTGTTTCAAACTCTGCATCTCATGGCACAAGTTTTTCAACTGTGCGTGAATCTGCTGGACCCCCAGGTTAGGATCTTGTATCAGAGTCTCATGCAATCTCATTGTGACCTTGAAAGCCTAAGCCTGAGAGGTTAGCCTTTGTTGCAACAACACGTTCCGTAGATGTGGTGTTAACGAGGCTATGAACCATTCATGGTGTTGCCCATCTGTTAAGGTCATGTTCACTTCGAGAATTGTGCACTTTAGTATTTGATCCAACTTCCACAGGTTTCACCTGGTAGCATGGTGATTCCCTTGAATCCAATGATCGACTGTGCCTCCGATTTTGGCCTGCTAAATTCCTTGTTTAGAGCAACTTGGATATCCGCTATCCCCGCATTCATATTGTCATTGGAATGCTTAATGTACCAGGTCTGCGCATGATCCCACAGAGCATTGACCAACATTTCCTTCTTTATATTGTCATCCGTGATACCCTGTGCTTCCCATACAACTTTTACCACAAACGAAAATTGGTTCGGATCTTCATTCCCTACTCCCTTGAACACTAGTAGATTTATTGCATTGGCCATACTACTTCACGGTGGTGGCAGAGGTGGTATGAGCGAAGTCGGGGGTGAAGATGGTGAAACTGGTGGTGGTGTGGGTGGTGGTGGTATGCATAGAATTCTCTGCTTTATCAGATTTATCGCACTTCTTGGTGAAACCTTTGCGAGCTCCTCTTCGCCTCCTCATGGAAGTGAAATCAAGGGGCTAGTTTCTAGTTCTATGCTACCTTCATTTCTATAGATCCTCCCACTCCACGTAGCCCCAAACATTAATTTATTCACATAACCCACTTTTCACACAGTAACATTTTAATCCAAGTGTTTAAAGATTTAACGTACTCACCTCATAGTCCCTTGAGGAAGCGTCGTTATGCCTAGCTATATCTTCCCGAAGTATCTACCATGAATTCATTGATGAACCTTCCTATGATCTGATCCAGTTAGTGATCGATAATGCGCGCGATCCTATCTTCCAATGCTTCCAGTCTACCCACCAATTCTGGAGTCCACACAATAGGTTTGTTGAGTTTACACCTTCCTTGGCTATCTACTAGCCTCATGATCCACTCTTACAACTCAGTAGGGAAGCAAAGAAAATTTCGTGGATTTCCATATATAAGTAGCAATCTAACCACTCTTCCTTTGATAATCATGGATTCCTATTTTCCTGCTCCGCGAACTCGTGAATCTTTCTGTCCAACCACTCTTCAATTCCTTTCTTTGTCAGATTTTAGTGATACGATATTAGACACCTCTATGTAGATCCCATTCCTAACAACATAACCATTTGTTGGCTTGTTGGGGCCTGACCCACGTTCAAAGTTAATTAGCCAAACAAATCTTGGTACTACTAGCCCTTTCGAAAAAAATCCGCGGAGCGCGGACTGAGGTCTCACCCGAAGTAGTATGGGAGGGTGCTAGAACTACATTTCTACACCCTAGAGATGTTTGATGAGTTCGACTGGTCCGCGGGTTGTCCCTGCAATAGATTGCTTCACGTGTTGTCCCGTTCCTTGTGGCTTGAATTGTGCATTGCGTTCTGCATTATTACCCAAGACCTTTCTTGTATTCCAATATTAGTTAATTATCTTTACCTACTTGAGTGCTTTAAGTTATACTTAACAACATAAAACCTTCATACATGTTCGTGCAGTAAATAAACAATGTGCTTGTAAATTACATTCATTCATGCAATACACCAAAAAAGATACACAAAATTATAGGAAAACTTCTCTTTATTGATTCTTTCCACATTTATAGACTCGAATCACCCTGCGCACTCAGCTGCAGGGGTCCACGCACTCAGTTGTGGACTACTAGGCCTTTGCGCACACAACTGTAGAGTCTTCTCCTACTCTACGACCCAAAGACACACTTCACCCTGTGACTCAGTCACTTAGACCTCTCATGCTCATCTAGTTGTTCTTTCTTTTACACTTAGAGCCTTGCTCTATTTATACAATCCCATGGTTCGCGAGCCATGGGTAGGTCTATCCAGCCTACATTACATTACAAAACTAGGGCGAACAACCCTGTGACTCTATAATACTTTCATGCCCCGCTCTCGCAATTCACGAAGCTTTGCAACAAGATTCGGTCAAAACTTGGGCTTTAAGCCCCAAAACATGCCTTGGGGGGAATTCCATGCCCAACAACCACTGAAATAAATTTTTCAAGGGAAAGTTGTATGTTGGGCATATATATATATATAATATATATATATATTTATTTATATATATATACAGATAAAGGGAATTAAAAAAAAGTCGTGGGGTTGGTTGATAGTGTAACATCCTCAAATTAAAAGTTGAATGTTGGTAAAACACTATATTTGACATTAGTTTTGGTTTTTTAATGGCTAAAGAAATTGACAAAGGCATTGGAAAAAGAAAAGAGACACTAATTGGCATTTTATTTATGAAATAAAGGAAAATAGGAGAATAGGAGGATGAAGAGGCATTGATTTTCATGAGAGGGAAATTGAAGGAAAAATGAAGGAAAATGAAGAAAATGGAGGCCTCTATGATAAAAAGGCTTTTGCAGATCAATTCACAAGTTTTGTTAGTTTAATATTTTTTCAATTTTTTTTTGGATTTAGTGAAAAGAGACAGAGAGCACCAGGAGGAGAAAGAAATCAAGCAAGCAAAGGAAGGAAAAGGACAAGTAAGGAAAGTAAGGAAAGCAAGGAGAAGGTTGGATCAACAACTTAAGAAAAACTATTTTACAGGTAATAGGTTGCATGTGTGATTTCCTAAATGAGGTGTGAATTCATGGTACATGCATTTGTTTATTTGGTTCATTTGTTGTCATTGACATGGGTTTTTCTTGGTTTTGATAGTGGTTTCAACATTTCCTTTCCATTTCCTACATATCCATAGTGTGATGGGATTAATTACTTGGTTGAGCTTTAGATTTCTAGAATATTTTGGAATTGGGTGAGTTGGTATCAAGAAAATTCCCAAGGGTTGGAGGTGGAGATAGTTTTCTATAGGAAGCCCTTGAAAGGTGGGTGGCAGTAGGAAAATTCCTCAAGGTATGGTGAATGAATTCTTAGGCATCCAAGATTTTTTTGATTTTGTGATAGCTTGACCAATTTTGGTGAGATCGTTGTAGTTTGAGGGGGGAGGTGGTTTAACCTATAGATTCCCTTAGTTGTTTATGTCTTGGTTTATCCCATGAGATCCCACATTCATGGTTGAAATATGGCACGGGGGTGATTGGCTGAAAGAAATTTTTGATTCAGCTCAATCTATGGTCAGGTGGTACATGGAAGTCACTAACTTGGTTGGATTTTGCATAAGTTAATAAGAGTCATTTTTCTATTATACTATATGAGAATTTATACTTGTGATTATTTAGCTTTTATGTTTGTTTTCTCATGGTTAATATTGTTATCACAAAACCCAACCTAATAGGTTGTTGATCAGGAAGACATTGTGTAACTCTTTCAAACCAACTTCTGGCTGAGGCTTAGCCTCCTCAACCTAAGAGGGCTCTCTCACTAGATTAAAGATTTATGATAAATATTAGATGGCTAACTCTAGGAAATAAATGGAGAAGTGTGAATGGTTGAAACACAATTAGTAAACATTCATTGGGCTTATGGAGTCAAAAATGTTTCAGTATGACTATAATGTTAGCTTTACATGGAAGTCAAGGCATCTAGAATTCAACATATGGAGAGTACATCAGAAGCATAAAGGAAAACACAGTCCAAAAATGTATGAAGGAAGTTAGAGCATAGCCAATGAATTCTAAGTAATCATACATTCATACCACTGTAAGTAATGAAAAGAGGAAAACCATAAGACATTTTGAACATTGAATTCCTTCTAAATCTTGAGAAGTAAAGCCAAATACTGTATTGCTTTAAACATAGTCTTACACAAAAGCACAATATGAGAGTTATTCTAAAAATTTCTAACCCTTGATACATTAGATTTTCTCCCATATATAGAGTTCATTACATGACTTATATTCCTTCCTCCAGCATGAGGGGAATTCGAAGTCTTCCTAATTTGACACCTACTGACACTTA
Organism: Pinus taeda; assembly: GCA_000404065.3. Taxonomy (NCBI): domain Eukaryota; kingdom Viridiplantae; phylum Streptophyta; class Pinopsida; order Pinales; family Pinaceae; genus Pinus; species Pinus taeda. The sequence continues at coordinate 122,153 of APFE031504288.1, read as the reverse complement.
AAACCAACTATTTAATATAACTGATTATTAACTGGTAGTTCTAGAGACCTAAAACAATTAGGAGTGTAACTCCTCATTGTTGGCATTATGATACAAGTGTTTTCTTTGATGGCAACTCACTCAGAAGTATGATACAGGTGTTGTCCTTGGTGGCAACTCAATTTGATGCACTCATTAAAGGATCAACTAACTGAATCATAAGTTTACTGGATATATGCTTTTTGCATAACACACAGTTGCATATACACGTGGTTTTCCTTAACTGAAGTAGCGTATATGAATCTGAGTATGAAAATGAAAAATTTATATTGATGTGATAATACTGATTCACCCCACCCCCCCCCCCTCTCAGTATTATTTTCAAAATTGGTATCAGAGCCGGTCCTTTAGAAGAAGCTTGATCGCTTGAAGGAAAGATCCATCAGAATGAGTAATCAAGAAAGAGAGGCATCCATTAGGACACCAATATTTGATGGGAGCAACTTTATCCACTGGAAGATAAGAACCACAACATATCTACAATCGCTTGGAACGGATGTTTGGGGAATCATGGAAGGAGGATACACATATCCATCAGCAATTCCTACAGATACAGTAGAGAGAAAGTAATATGAACTCAATGCCAAAGCTGTTACTGTCTTATTTGGAAGTTTGTCACAATCAGAATTTATGAAGGTCATGAATTTCAAATCAGCCAAAGAAATATGGGACAAAATCATTCTAAGCTACGAAGGAGATGAACAGGTAAAATGAACAAAGCTTCAAACTCTCATAATATGGTATGAAAACCTTAAAATGTATAGTAATGAAATCATAGCTAATTACTTTCTGCGCATAGATGAGATTGTCAATTGTATGAGGAATCTAGGTGAAGAATTTAAGGAAGTTGTCTTAGTTGAAAAAGTTTTAAGATCCCTGTCTGCTAAATTTATTCCAAAGTTTTTGCCATAGAAGAAAAGGAGGATCTGCAAAAATCACTATGTCGCAGCGTCACGGAATCTTAACTGCTTTTGAGATGAGAAAAGTAGGACCATCAGATGCGAGAGAAGTTGCATTCGAAGTGTCAGCAAATGAATTAGGATACATTTCAAAAGGAGAAGAGGTAAATTTTGTCAAGAATCTTGAACGGGGATCCGGAAGGTTCAAAGGTAAGTTGCCTTTCAAATTCTTTTCATGTGGTAGAGTTGGTCACTACGCTGCTATATGCCCTCATAACAAAGGAAAGATGTCTGAAGAAGGTAATAGAAGTTATTATACCCATGTTAAAAGTATTGAATCATCCAATAATGATGAATACATTAGAATTCTCATGGCATATGACAATAAGGACGTAGAAACAAAAGAAGTTACCAGATTAAAGGAACAATTGGAGTCAGTAACCAGAGTAAGGGAGCAATTGCAGGATGTAGTAAAAGATCAGAGCATAACAATTGAGAGACTTGAATCAAAGATCCTATCTCTAAAAGAAGATCTTAAAAACTCAAAGAAGCAGAATAGAGAAGCTCTTGAAGAACAAGAACATGAAGTGATCGAATTAAGGCAACAAGTGGAAGAAGGAAGAAAAGCTGAAGAAAACATAAGGAAGCAGTATCTCGAAAAGGAAGAACAACATCAGGTTGAGGTAAATATCTGAAAAAGTAAATTAGAAGAAAAGGATAAACTGTTACAATTTCAAGAAAGTACTAAGATTTTGGATGACATTCTTGGTAGTCAAAGATCCCCTACTATCAAAACTGGTCTTGGCTTTTATGAATCTATTGAAGGTGAATCTAGCTCACAAGGTGAGGCAAGGAACTCTAATGAGAATTCTGAAAGGCTCAACAAGGAAATGAGAGAACAACCTCATCAACAGCCAAGGAAAGAAATTCCTCAAAGAAAACTCTTTACTCCTAACTATGGAAGTGATAGACGATTATTTCCTCCATTGAATAATGTTGAATGTTATGTATGTCATAATCTTGGACATGTTGTAACCAGATGTAGAAGTAGAATAGTTCAAGACCGTCACACAAGATCATCACATTCCAGGTACTTGAAAGGATATTGTTTTGCTTGCAATATGTTTGGCCACAAAGCAATTGATTGCAATAGAAGGAACATGAAACATGTAATATTTTATGCATGTAACAAGTTTGGACATAAAGCAAGGGAATGCAGGAGCAAAATTCAAACTCCAAAGCAAGAGGATTATACATCATCACAATTCCAGGTATTGGAGAAGACAGAATTAGAGACAGAAAGGTGTGACATAACTCAGTTAGCTGATGTAACAGACACAGGGGAAACTGAAAGTGTAGACCTTCAGTATTCCATCTTGCATACACTGATATAATGAAGATAAGTCACGTATATACGTGATCTAGAGGCTGCAAAGTCGTGTATATGGAGCTCAAAAGAAAAAGGCAGCAAAATAGACTCGGGAAATGGTTCGGTCATGGTATGTGATGGTTGGCACAGGCTTAGGGGGAGCATATACCTCAAATAATGCATTGTTGGCATTATGGTTAGAAGTTTTTGGTAATGATGCTTATACATCATGCTAGTTGATCAATAGAATGGTATTGCAGGTTACATGATTGGATGTTGATGCTCATGGTGCAGATCATATATGGTGTATGATAGTGATTAATGACTATCATGGTTTTGAATAGATTGCTGATCTTTGTTATAAAGATATTGCATGTGCTCAAGGGGAGCATGGACGGATTGGTACATCTTGGCATGTACAAGGGGGGAGATCAATCAGAAACTTCAGCATGTACTCAGGGGGAGTATGGACAACAAAATATATACCAAGGAAGAGAATAACTTGGTCTACCCTTTGCCCTTGATGTCAAAGGGGGAGAGTGACTTGGTGTGGTGGTTGCCATCAAGTCCAAAGGGGGAGATTGTTGGCATTATGATACAGGTGTTGTCCTTGATGGCAACTCACTCAGAAGTATGATACAGGTGTTGTCCTTGGTGGCAACTCAATCTGATGCACTCATTAAAGGATCAACTAACTGAATCATAAGTTTACTGGATATATGCTTGTTGCATTACACACAGTTGCATATACACATGGTTTTCCTTAACTGAAGTAGCGTATATGAATCTGAGTATGAAAAAGAAAAATTTATATTGATGTGATAATACTGATTCACCCCCCCCTCTCAGTATTATTTCCAACACTCATTCTGTTGGTAGTAGCATTGATTACAATACAAACTCATTCTCTAATAAGTGGCCTTCTTCAGTTTGGCTTTGGTGGTGGCTTTAAACTCCCTGCTGACCCTTGATGCCTTATCCTTTGATTGTTCCTAGATATTAGGAATTTGTTCCTATTTTTCTTCTTCTGGTCTCCAAAAGGATCTTCAAAATTTATTATCCCTGTTTTTCCTCTTAATTACATAAAATACATTGGATTAGCTTGTTTTCCATATGTTGTAGACCTTGCTCCTATACACGTGGTAAGAAAAAAAACTCCTTTAATGTTGCCTAAAGCATTATGAATAGTTATAGCTATGAAATAATGACCATTTTCATAGCATAAAGCTTGGAGTTCATAGATGTCTTTCCTTTCCTTGTTTTTCCCTTGCTTTATGTTTACACCTTGTAAGTAATCCTTTTCAAAAGCCCATCTTCAAAAAGATTCCTTTTTTCTTCTCAAAATCGACCCACAAAACCATTATGTGCAGCGACAACAGTTTCGTAGCACGCTATGAAACTGATGTGTATTAGGCATCACCTACAGCAGTTTCGTAGCGTGCTACGAAACCGCTGTGTGATTTCAAAAACATAGTTTTATTCCAAAATTTGACTTTCTTGAGTTTTCTTTCTTTTGAAATTTCTCTTCCATATGCCATGAAGCTATTCAAAACTACATCAACTAATACCATTCTTCAAAGTAAACTTCAAAAGGTGATCCACATCAAAATTTTAGGATTTAGCCTTACTTGCTATGTAGTTTTTCTTAGCTGAGGATGTCCTTTAGGCTGGTTTAGTTGTATCTTCAGATCTTTGATTTGCCTCTTCATAATTTGGAGCTCTCAATTTTGCATTGACCTTTTTGATGTATCTTGCTTCTTTTATTGCAAGGACCGTCCAAGTGAAATATTGAGCATGACAACTAACCACTTCGTGTATTGAAATTGTTTTATCTTCCCACAGACCCTCCATTTTGTTAAAATGAGCTTCCTTGATTGCATGTTTCCTTGAGGTTTTTCTAAGTTTGGAAATTTCAAGATTTGCTAGCTTCAGTTTCTTTTTCAACTCTTCAAATCTACATTCCTCTTGATGAGTGATAACTACCTCGCCTGTCTCACTTGCTTCTGGTTGTGCCTCTTGTATCTCTTTTGAATGCCTTGTCACAGGTCTTCTTGGCTTAAAAACAAATTCAAAAGTCTGCTGATAAAATTTGAGCTTCTTAGATGTTTTGGCTTTTTGGGTTTTGCCTTTACTTGCTTCAATTAAGTCTGCTCGGACTAGAGGAGATTCTTCAATGTCAATAGCTTGAAGCAAATCATTAAAACTTCCTTTTGAAGCTGGGCTCCCCTCAGTAATCACTGTCTTACCTTTTTCTCTAGATAGTTGGCTCCTGGTTACTCTTCTTTGGACCGTTTCACTTGTGGATTTCTCTTGTACACCTTCTTTGATCTGAACTTTCCTTTCTTGTGACTGTTGAGGTGTGCCTTGAATTACTAGTGGTCTCATGGGCTCCTTCACCTGCTTTCTGGCTTTCAATTGCATGAATCTTCTTGATTTCTTTTCCTCCTAATGACTTACTGCTAGTAAAGAAATCCTCGTAGCCTGAGGGCTAAGACCAGTTTCATTTCTGAAGCCAGACATAAACAAGAAAATGGACCACTCCCTATCTAGTTTATGGAGCTCATGTAAAATAATCAATTTGACTAAGCCATGATGAAACAACGAGGTCTCACAGACTTCCTTCTTCAACTAAACCTTGTCGCACATTTTTCCTAGGCTATGAAACAGGTAGAAAGGCAACTCCAGAGATATCTTTCCAGTGAAATGTAGCAGAAGTTTGAAGTGATAGGAATACACCTTATGATACTTCCCTCCACAGGTAAAGTATCTCTGTATGTAGGTAAGCAAATTAGCATATGAATCCTTGAAAAAGGTCCTAGGCACTGACTTGTTTAAGTCTGAATCAACGAACTCTGGCTTTAAGATTTCCTTGCAAGGAGTCATATCAAACTTGATGTTTTTAAACCACCTCTCCTGTCCCCTTGGAATCTCAGTGACTGCAGATATAAACTCTAGAGAGATTGGTAATTCAAGCACTCCAACCTTCGAATTTAATCCTGTGAAATTGAAAGCAAATTCTTTGGTGACTTGCATGTGGCCTCCTTGAAGTTTTTCACAAAATCTCCAACAGCCAACCTGTTTGAAAGCTTGTTCAACTTCATTGTTCTTTAGGAGAACACCTAAACCTTTCGGCTCATTCCTTAGACACCTGCCTGACCTATGGTCCTTCTTTTCTGTAGACATCTCCATGGAATTCCTGCAAAATGAAAATTGAAGGAGCTTGCACTAACTTAATCTCAATCACTGCCTCGCTTGAAATGGAAAGGGAAGCTACCTCACTTGGACTTCAAAGAATTTTTATTTAATGCCTGTCAATTTGCTTCTCATGCATGAAAACAAACATAATCATAACTAAAAACACCTGGACCCTTTTTTGAAATTTGAAACTCGAGCGTACCAAGACACCTAACAAACCTAATGATGAGAATGAGCAGTTGCATGTGATAGGCATGGTGTATGGACTGACAGTTGATGATGTAAGATTTAATGGATTCTGATAGATTGGAAAGCTAGGTGAGATTTGACACGAATCCACACGAATCCCCGATTTCGTAGCGCAGCCAGTGCAAATTCTAGGTTTTGTGCTACAAAAACTCCTAGGCATTTTTGTAGCGCATGAAAACCTTGACACAAGTTTGACACATGGAAATTTATGGGTGATGTGGGACCAGTGATAGGCAAAACCAGAGTGTTGAACCTATTTGACAATACCAACGAGACTCCCTTCTAGGTCTTAGAGTCTAAAACAAACCATGGAAAGACTATACCAAGACTAACATCAATCCTTTGGAATCAAACTGATGTTTAGAATTTATAATTTTTTTCTTAAGTGATAACAAATATTATGATGATATGCTAGTTATAATCATGGTCCTATAACATGTTCTAGCTATGGCTCTTGTTATGCTTTGATTAGTTGATGAATGCATGGGCTAATAAGTGTTGTTGCAACTAATTGAGAGGGAATTAGAAATTCTCGGTGATTCACAACTAAAGAACAAATATTTACACTCATATATGCATTCATGACCTATATATTACATGTTTACCATGTGTTTGACAAAATTCCTAGTATGTTATGGTCAATCTAGGTCAAGTTTCCGACTCAAGTTTGTATGTTTAGCCTTGTCATTATGTCATTTATCATTCTGAGAAGTTATAGGTAGTTATGGGAAGTGGTCTAGAGGCTGAATTGGAAACGTGGCTCAAATATTGAGACCACACCCTCTGAACTGGATATTTTAGGCTATAGTTGCACTTAGCTGGTGTTGTGAATGTAGTGTGGCTTGAGGAAAGAAGTGCATGAAAAGTATTTGTTGGTGCAGTTCATTGTAGGTACTAAGAAAAGAGTTCATCATTGGGTGAGAGGTTGTGCATTTGAGCGAAATGGCATTCCTACATCAGCGCATCTGAATGTGATTCCTTTGGACTCATACATTATGCTTTTGGGTATGGATTGGTTGTATCTTCACAGGACTAAGGTAGATTGTTATGAGAAGGTTATTAAGTTCTTGGATGATGATGGAGAGAAGAGAATCTTGCAGGGTAAGAAGATGCCTACATCAGTGAGAATGGTTACAAGCTTTGTAGGAAAAGTGCATTAGTAGAAAAGGGTGTGTCTTGTTTGCAACTCATATTTCTAATGACAAAGGAAAGGATGTTGAAGATGTTGAAGTCTTGAAGAGGTATCTTATTTTACAACAGTTTCAGGATGTATTTCTGGTAGATATTTTAGAGTTACTTCCTCATAGGGAAGTGGAATTTCAATTGAGTTGGTACCAAGATTAGCATCAACGTATAAGGCATCATACATGATGAGCACTCCAGAGTTAGTGGAACTGAAGTTGTAGCTTAAGGAAATGCTTGATAAGGGATACATAAGGCCAAGTGTGTCACCTTTGGGTGCACTAGAGTTGTTTGTGAAGAAGAAGGATGGTACTCTCAGATTATGTAATGATTACATGTTGTTGAACAAGGTGACCATCAAGAACAAGTACCCTTTAGCATAGATTGATGACTTGTTTGATCACCTGAAAGGAGAAATAATGTTTTCAAATATCGACTTGAGATCAGGATATCATCAAGTATGCATCAAAGAAGAGGGCATCTACAAGACAACAATCTGTACTAGGTATGGGCATTATGAGTTTGTAGTAGTTCCTTTTGGTCTTACTATTGCTCCAACTACTTTCATGTGTTTGATGAATATTGTGTTTCATCCTTATTTGGACAAATTTGTGATACTATTCATTAATGACATATTGATATATTATAATAATGCAGAAGAGCATGCTAAACACCTGGAAACAATTTTAATATTTATAAGACAAAATTAGTTGTATGCCAAGGTTAGTAAGTGCAGTTTCTTTTAGACATAAGTTCATTACTTGGGACATGTTGTTTCCAAGGAAGGTATACCAGTGGACCCGGAAAATATCAGAGCTATCACAGAGTGGGAAGCTCCTAGGAATGTGGATGAGGTCAGATCATTCATGGGGCTAGCAAGTTATTACATGTTGTTCATCAAGAACTTCTCACAGATTTCCTATCCTATTACATCTTTGTAGCAAAAAGGGAAGAAGTTTGAATGGACCAAGGAGTGTGTAGCTAACTTTGAGTAGTTGAGGCCTTTTCTTACAAATTCTCCAGTATTGAAGATTGTAGATCTAGACAAAGAGTTTGTGATGTAAACATATGCTTGAAAGAGAGGACTTGGTGGAGTCTTGATGCAAGAAGAACATTTGTTATAATATGAGTCAAGGAAGTTGAATGAACACAAGAAAAACTATGTGACTCATGATCTTGAGTTGGTAGCTAGCATTCATGCATTGAAGATGTGGAGACACTACCTTCTTGGTAGGAGGTTCATCTTGATGAGTGATCACAGTGGGCTGAGGTACTTGTTTAACCAACCTAATCTGAATGCCAGGAAAGATAAATGGTTCGCTACTCTTAATTTGTTTGATTTCGAGATCGAGTACATCAAGGGAAAGGAGAATAAGGTTGAAGATGCTCTTAGCCGTAGAGTACAGGTGAATCACATTACAATAGTGAGTTCTTATGGGAAAAACTTGTCGGAGAAGATCTTGCAGGAAGGTTAGCATGATGATAGGCATTAGCAATTAAGGCATAGGTTACAACAATAGGGTTCATGTGATAGGGATAAGGAGTATAATCTCACGACAGATGGCTTGGTTAGATTGAGGAACAAGATTTATGCACCAGATGACAGTGAGCTCATGAAGCTTATCTTGAGGGAGTTTCATGTCAAGCCATATTCAGGTCAACCGAGATATCAAAAGACTTTGAAAATAGTCAAGAAATTGTACCATTAGCCAAACTTGAAGAAAGAGGTGGTTGAGTTTGTTGCAAGATGTTTGGAATGTCAGCTCGAGAGAGTGTAATCATCCAGGTGGCTTATTGCAGTCAATCCTGATTCCAAGGTGGAAATGGAAGGTCATTTCCATGGAATTTATTACAGTTTTTCCAAGGACATAAAAGTAACATGATTCCATCATGGTTTTGGTTGACAGGTTAAGTAAGGTAGCTCACTTCATTGCAGTTAAATCTACGAATTTAGCTATTGAGGTAGCTCATATTTTGATCAATGAGATAATGATATTGCATGGTGTTCCTAAGAAGATCATATCAAACAGAGATGTTGTTGCACAAATAAATTCATCGCTTCCCGTGTTTTGTGATGTGACTTAACCGCCTCCCAAAGATCCTGAAATATGGCGATGAGTCTGTTCACCATTAGTTGTGGGTTTTGGCACAATAACAATTTATTTCCATGAGAATTGGTATCAGAGTTAAGTTCCTTCGAGAACAACTTAATCGCTTGAAGGTAGATAAAATGGAAAAAATAGCTAATAACTTGGATTACATCAAAAGGAGTTCCATTTTTAAACGGATCATACTATGGAAGATTAGAATGGAAACCTATTTGATGGTAATCAATGGAGACATTTGGCTATCTGTGATATATGGAGAGAAGAGTGAGCTCAATACAAAAGCTAAGGAAATCATCATGAAAGGGCTATCTAAGCTAGATTTTGATAAAGTGAGGCATTGTGAGTCAATAAAGGAAATGTTGGACAAAATATGATGTTTACGTGGAAGAGAAAGACACACAACAATAGAGGGGGTTGATGAACCTTGTTGCTGAAGCAATCAACCAGAACATGTAAAATTTTGCCACTAGTGATAGAAAGGAAAGGGAGAAGAAGGAACCTCAGAGTAAGGAATCTCAAGACAAGGAAGATATTTCTACCATTAATAAAGTTTTTTCTCATCGCTCTCAAGTTGATGATGAAGAAGAATTAGAAGAAAGATCATGCTACTCAGAAGGTAAGATATTTGTTAGTGATAAATGTAAATAGGTAGGACATTTATCTTCTAGATGTTTATGTGAATTTGATGAAGATGGAAATAGCCATATATCTAGTGATTGTGAAGATAGACCTACATTTGTAGCAATAGAAAATGAGGGATCATCTAAAGAATACAATATTATATCCCGTGAAGAGAATAGGAGTATTCTTGGTAGTGATGAAGATGGGATACTTCTCAGGCTTGTGGGAGATTCCATGGACACAGAGAGGCATTTAGATCTTTTTTGTGGTTCTATTAGCACCTACAACAACGAAGAAGATAATCTAGATGAAAGTATCTACTTTAGAAATAAGTTGATCGTTGCTCTAAATGAGATCAAGGATCTGTCAGAGGCTAATCTCAAGCAGAAGGAGTAGATGCAGGAATATGAGCTTAAAATTGATATGTTGAGAAAAGCAATTGTCAATTTTAATGCTCAATAAGAAAATGCTAGTAGACTAAATGGGATGTTAACCAATCAGTTGAGTGAGAAGGAAGATTACTATGAGATAATACAGAATGAAGTTGTCTAATTGATACATAACCTAGAAAAGTCCAGTAAAGAGCTTTCTTAATATTAAAAGTGCGAGGAGAGAAGGAAGGCCTTGGATGAGATGCTTGCTAAGCAGAGATCTACTCTCATCAAGTATTGTTTTGGTTTCGAAGAAGAATCAAGCTTCAAGAAGGAAAATGCTGAAGGGTCAGTTATCTAATTAAGGGAAGTTCTAGGTTCCAACAACAACAAGGAAAAATGGGTTTTTGAATAGAAGTAGAAGCAACAAAAAGAGGTGAAAAGGCAACAACATAATGGTAAGAAGCAATAACAAAGAAAGCAACATAAGAGAGCCAAGAAACAATAGGAGAGAGTGTAAGGAAGCAATGCAAACTGCCATGGGAGGAACAAAATGAACCAACAAAAGTACTTTCCCCTCAAGGACAAAGCCTTCAAAGAAAAGGTAACTTTTGTCATCAAAATACTTTTCATGGTTATTATTTTTCTTGCAATAATTTTGGACATAAAGCCATAGGTTGTATACGACATGCAAGAAAACAAGATATGGTGGGTAGCAGTAACCCAAGAGTGCACAAAGTGGAAAGAAGTTTTGACAAGAAATCTGTCGAGAATAGTAACTCCTTTGCCCCATTCCGTTGCGTCAAATGCTATAATTGTAGAAATATAAGAAAAAGCATGCCTCTCAGCATATGCATAAAAATAATATAGCTTGTGATTTGAAGACAAAAAGGAATAAAATATCAAAGGATTATGAGTTTGTTTTCAACACTCAACATCAAAAGAACTTGCATAATAAAGGAGGAAGAAATCCCACTGTAATCACAAGCTATAATGAGTGCAAGATTTAGGCGAGGAGAGGGAGCAACAATAACCCAATTTCCATTCACTTGCAAAAAAATAGAAAAAGTATCAAGTGGGATTGGGTGAAGAAACAGGAGTTGGAGGAGAAGAACCCTCTAGCCATGCACAACCAAGAAAAGGTCCAAACATGGGCAAAGGAGAAGCTAGAAAGAAGTGTTGCTAACAAGATTTGACCAAAGAAGTTATGAATGAAGAAGAAGGATGATGTGCTCGGGGGAAGTAGATCCTCTCTTTTGCTTCATTAAAGGAAGAGAATGGCCTCAAGGGAGGTTGAATAATTCAGATGCAGGCAACGAAAGAAGAACAAACATAAATGTATATGAACATTGAAGGTATGACCAAGTCCGTTGTTGATTACAGTAATAAATCGATTTATTTCAAATGTATCAACATAGCAAGAGAAAGGGGAGAGAAGGCAACATGATTTCAAGAGGAGCACACAAATATACTTTATGTTGTGAGAGAATAAGATGAGATCTAACAGAAGTGTGGAATGACAAAGAGTCCCATAGATAAGTTAGGTCTATGGGATCAATCCACACATAGAAATAAGAAATAAATTGGAGGAGAGAAAAGAGGATTAGCTTAGGGGGAGCTGATTTAGTAGCAGTAGCATGAAACATTTTTCAGCCTCGGGAAGAAAGATTGCTTACGAATATAAATTTTTCATCTCCGGTGAAATACATTTATTTCATTTAAGTTGTGAATGTGATTATGCCTAGCGGTCTTGTGTTCATAAAACAAAATGGGTACATAATTTCAATGTACCTTAGCCTTCAATTGGTATCACTATAGAAATTGGTGTTTTGGGTTTGTATGGAGCAATCTTTTGTGTAAATCGGAATTTTCTTTGAGAAGGAGATATTAGAATTTTCTCGTGGCATTGTCCAATTTGTATCAACCTTTTGGTGAAATTGGTGTCAGTTAAGAAACAGTCCCTCTCTGGAGTAGCATGATCTCAGGGGGAGTAGATTTTATTAATGTAGATGCTTAGGAGGAGTGAGCACAATCTTATTAGTAGAAAAAATAATGAATAAAAAGAGAAATGCATCATTAATGGCTGGTATTTGCATGCAACAACAATACCAAGAGAAATTTTAATTAATATCAGTTTCCTTTTTTAACTAGTACAAAAGATGCATTGACAAAGAGAGTACTCATCCAATAGCCATAAGGTGTCCAAAACTGCAAGATTATCAAGGAGGAAGAATATGTTTAGGGGAAGCTAATCATATATGTTTAGTTTTTAGAACAACGATAACTATCAACCCTTGAAGAGAAGTATGTAGAGAAAAACGAACATCAATAACCAGGCCCTCCATCATTGATAGACAATTATTGCATGAGGGACAATAAGCTTCTTGTATCCCTTTGCCATTTGTGTCAAAAGGGGAGATATATATGAAAGAGAAAGTTGTGATGGCCCATGCAAAGGAGATAATGCCATCAGTTTCTCATGCAAGGAGAAGCGTGGAAGAAACATGAGGATTGGCCATCAATTGGAGATGTGATGAGGTGTTTAAATCAATGCCAAAGGGGGAGATTGTTGTACAATTGGCATTGCCTGGATGGCTAGTGAAAGCAAGTGTGTTGGAATTGATGTCAATATTCATGTTGGGAGATCTGTTGGGAAGTTGTCATTGTCTGATAGTTGACAAGAGTGTTGGAATTGATGTCAAATAGACTAGCATGGAATGTTCGTGGCAACATATGTTGGATTTGATGTCCACTAGCATAGTTGTGATGGTAACTGGGCTAGCATTAATGTGCTTGATATGTAAAGCTAAGGAAGATTCTCATGATTACTATAGAACCTTATAGAGAATCATCATATTAGTAGGCTTATTGGAGAAGCCATAAAATGACGACTATGATGTTTGGGAGTCCCAGACTTTGGAGGATAGTTTTCCTCATGAGATCAACTCATAAGTATATGGATATGACACAACTGGATAGTTCTCAGAAAAATATTTCTAATGGTATGTGGAAGCCCTCAAATGGCCTCTTGGATCAAGAGTTATTGCCAGTCAAATTTGAGGTGCCCCAAATTTAAATGATAGAGTTAAATGTGGCCTTGGGTCAAAGTGGTGACCAAGATTGGCAGTCAGATAGAGTTGGCAACAAACCCTAGTGGAGAGGAAAAAAGGAGTTTCAGGAAGGCATGGATTGGATAAATCAATAATGGGAAGTAGTTTTATTGGTTAATAGGCAGAGTTCGTTTGACATCTGGGCCTGACAGAGTTACCCAAACAGTATAGGTTTGGTGCAAAATTTAAAGCACCGTGATGCAATTGAGTGGGATGATGAGGAGTTTCAATAGAGAAGTGGAAGCCTTTTTCACTGGCTGCATTTGGAGCCCACTTGACAGCCTGGCCCGACAGAGTTACCCTGGCAGTATAATTATGGCGCACAAAGTGAAAGCATTGGGTGGTGGTCATTAGGACACGGAGGTAGAGTGCAGACTAATGAGTGTTGAGTGAGATGACAATGGTGGTACGTTGGCAGTGACATCTAATGATAAAGGCATCAAGAGGGCCCCACAATTACATAAAAACCTACAATATCATTTGTTGTTGCATCAAAATTAATTTGCCACTATAGCTGAATTAATTCAAGGAATGAGCTTCTGAGCGATCTCCCATAGTAAGAATTAAATCTCAATCAAACTGTAGACTCAAGGAGTTCTTCCATTAAACTATGCCTTCACACACAACATGGCTCTCTATTCTACTTTTTATAGCCATTTAATTCCTCCTTGCATGAAGGATACTCAAGTATGGAAAATTTTCTTGGAACCAAGGCCATTAAGAAATCCTTCACATCGTGGTCCTCACTGCCTCGAATTAGTCATTGAATTACATTCTCAATTCATAGTTTCCAACCCATTCAAGCCCATTAATCAACATGTAGAGATCTTCCAAATATGACGCAAGTGAAAAACTTGTCCCAAGGCACCAAAGCACTGCCAAATATAACTCTGCGACCCTTTTTTATCATAGCCCCTTTTTCTCAGGCCCTTTTAACTATTTTTCTACCATAGGACCAAGTCTTCATGACCACTGGCTAGGCCTTTGGGCATTAAGTCCCTCTACACCCTTCATGGGTTAAATTCCTTTTTTTGATGGCTCCATTCCATTGGTCTCATTTCTACGCGAAATGAGCAAGGCATGGCACTAAGGCCAAAGCTCCCAAGCCTGATACTTTTCTCTTGCCCGTTTGTCATTATTTTTCACCCTTGATCTTATTTCGATGCAAAATTACCAAGGGTCAGGGCTTAGCTTGTAGCACTTTCTATCCTGGCACATTTAGCTTGTGCCTCTTTATACACCTGCTGAGGTTATGCCACTCAGTTGACATGTCTTGTGGGGACTGCCTAGCCTCATTCTCATTTGCTTCCACTTTGCCACAAGGATGCTTGTCAATCCTTTGTGTCCTAACACTTTATCTTCCAACACATTACTTAGCCACTCCCTTTATAAACCACTAGGTTCATTTCTATAGGATAAGTTTTCTGGTACGGTCTCCCCGTGTTTATTGACCAATAAAAGGCCCTGTTGGGATGGGTTTTCAGACTGGCGTATCCTGACGCCCACTACCTGATGCTTCAAATTTTTGCACCTAAAAACATTGTCTAGATCCAACCAGTAGGATGACATCATGCTAATTTCATCAACCCCATGTGGCACATCTTGAGTGGTGACACATGTCACCCGGATTTGGCCCATTAGGCCACCCAAAAATGTCAAAAGTGCCTACCACATGTCCTATGTACAGCTACACCATGCTGACATCATCTACCACCATCATCTCCTGGGAGCCAATTAAATGCTTCCACCTATCTTGCCAGAGGAGAGAGAAAGGGTCCTCGAGACCTTGGTTTTCTGAGAAATTTCATTTTTTAATAAAAGACCATTGGGATCAAGAAACAAACCTTGAAACCACTACAATGTTGTTCTTTGTGTTAGGAGGAGTGGTCCTAAATTGGTTCTCCATCCTTGATCGACATGATAGACGGTATGGGAAACCACCTTATGGTGCCTCGAGGCTTGACATGACTTCCATGTCAAGGGATGTTGGAATTCCACCCGATGCCTATCTCCTAAAACTTAACCTTGCGCTCTGCTTAACTTTCCTTTGGGACGACTCTCCATTGCACTTTTATTTGATATCCCTTCAAGCAAGCCTTTACAGGCTTTGTTGTCACTTTGGGGCCCCTCCAGTGCCTTTATCATTGGTTATCACTACCAACCTTACTGCCACTATCATCATGCTCAACTCTCATTGGTCTACTCTTTGCTTGAATGTCCCGACAACCACCACCCAATGCTTTCACTTTGTGCACCATAACTATACCATCGGGATAAGTTCACCAGGATAGGTTTTCAAGTGGGCTTCGCCTATGACAAATGGAAAATGTTTTTTTTGCTATACTAACGCTCCTTGTCATCCCACTCAATTGCATCCCAATGCATTAACTTGTGTGCCAAACCTATATTGTCATGGTAACTCTGCCAAGCTAGGCTATAATATGGGCTTTGCTTATCAGCCAATAAAATGAATTCCCACTACTGTGCTATCCGTGCCATGTCCTCCCAGAACTCCATTTAGCCGCTCCACTAGGGTTTTCCACCAACTCTATTTGACTACCAAACTTGTTCACCACTTTGACCGAAGGCCACATTTAACTCTGCCATATAACTTTTGGTCACCTCAACTTTGACTGGAAATAACTCCTAATCAAGGAGGCCATTTGTATATTTCCATATACCATTAGAAATATTTTTCTTAGAACTATATAGCTATGCCATCTCTAAGAGTATATGAGCTGATCGCTTGAGGTAAAATCTCCTCCAAAGTCTAGGGCTCTCAACCATCATAGTCATCAATTTATGGCTTCTCCACTAAACCTACTACGATGATGATTCTCTACAAGGCACTGCAACAACCATGAGAACCGCTCTGAGCTTGACACATCAAGCACATTAATGCTATATCAGTTACCATAACAACTATGCTAGTGGACATCAAAGCCAACATATTTTTCCAAAAACATCCACGCTAGTCTAGTTGACATCAATGCCAACTGCCAGACAATGCCCACTTCCAAACAAATATCCCATAATGACTATTGACATCAATGTCAACACACTTATTTCCACTATCCATCCATGAAATTCCAACTATCCAATAGATGCCAAGTTCAGTTCCGGGTTTTTGAAGTTTTTGTTTGTAGGTTTGGGGAAAGAGTTGGTTTTCAGTACAACTTATCCTTTGCAGATAGATGGATAGACAAATAAGGTGAACAAGATTCTTGAGAACATGTTGAGGATGTATGTTATGCATCAACAGAAGGAGTGGGAAGAGTATCTTCCACTACTAAAGTTTTCATATAATAACAAGTGTCAGGAATCCTTGAAGATAAGTATGTTTTAGTTCTTTATGGGTGGAGTTGTAATAATCCTATTAGTTGGAGTGATCCAGTGAACAGGGTGTTGATTGGACATGATATGTTGGAAGAGATGGAGAAAAAGATGTAGGTTATTAAAAGGAATTTAAAGGCAACACAAGATAGGTAGAAGAGTTATGCATATTAAAACAGGATATTTAAGGAGTTTTAGGTTGGGGAGCATGCATACTTGTGGATCAATCCCAAGAGGTGCTCCTTGATGATTGGGTAATGTGCCAAGTTGAAACCTCAACATTGCAGGCCTTTTGAGATCCTAGAGAGGATTGGACTAGTGGCCTACGAACTTGCACTACCTCTGACAATGAAATTCTGTGATGTTTTCCATGTTTCATTGCTTAATAAGTATGTCTAGGATGGTGATCATGTGGTGACTTGTTTGTATTGTAGGTGGAGCTAGAGGGAGAATCCCTGTCAGATCCTTAGTGCATACTGTAGAGGAATAAACTCATGCTCCATAACTGAGCAATTGAGCAAGTTAAAGTGTAGTGGAAGCACTTTGGTTCTGATGAAGCTACATGGGAGATGGTAGATCAGATGTAGACTATGTATCCTGGATTATTTGTTGGGTCAAGTAAATTATTTTTGGTATATGTATGTATATGTGTATATGGTCATAGATACCACAATGAGTTGTGTTATAAAGCTCCAATAAGTGGTACGATTGTCATAGTTGTCATGCTGGTTATGGTTTGCAGTAGTTGTCATTGTAAATAATATATTGAGCTATGTTATAAATATCCATGGGTAATATGTTTTTGTTTTCAACAATTTCACTAGTCATAGGTGTCATAAAACACCAAGGATAGTGTTACCCTATGGGGGAGAGGTTTGTAATATTCCCAAGTTAAAATTTAATGTAATAAAATATAATAAAGGAAAAAATAATAAGACCAAGGTCATGGGATACATACTCCAAGTTGAATGTTGGGAAAGGCAGTATAGCGGGCATCACTTTTTGTTTATTAATGGCTAACGAAACTGGCAAAGGAAAAGAGGCATTAATTGGCATTTTATTTATGAAATAAAGGAAAATATGAGGAAATGAAGATGAAGAGGCACAAATTTGCGTGAGAGGGAAATTGAAGGAAAATGAAGAAAATAGAGGCCTCAATGATAAAAAGGCATCTAAGGACTAGTTCACGTCTTTTATCGATTTAATATTTTATCAGTTTTGTTTTGGAATTAGTGAAAAAGCTATAGAGAGAGCACCGAGAGGAGAAAGCAAGAAACCAAGCAAACAAAGGAAAAGGACAATCAAGGAAAGCAAGGAGAAGGTTGGATTAGGAGATTCAACATGAGGATTTTGTAGGTAACAGATTGCATATATGATTTCTTAGTTGAGGGGTGAATGAATGGTACATTCATTTGTTTATTTGGCTCATTTGTTGTCATTGGCATGGTTTTTTCTGATTTTGACAATGGTTTTAGCCTTTCCTTGCCATTTCTTGGATAGCCATGGTGTGATGGGATTCATTTCTTGATTGAACTTTGGATTGTTGGAATATTTTTGAACTGGGTGAGGTGGTATCAGGAGAATTTTGAACGTTTGGGATTGGATATGGTTTTCTATGGGAAGCTCTTGACAGGTGGGTGGAGATAAGAAAATTCCTCAAGGTACGGTGAAGGAATTCTGAGGCATCCAATCTTGTTTTGGTTTTCTGATATCTTGATCGGTTTTGGTGAAATCACAATAGTTTGAGGGGGGAGGTGGTTTAACTTATGGATTCCCTTGGTTCTTTGACTTGGTTTATCCCATGAGATCCCACATTCATGCTTGGAATATGGCAGGAGGGTGATTGGCTTAAAGAAATATTTGGTTAAGCTCAATCCATGGCCGGGTGGTACATGGAAGTCCCCGACTTGGTTGGCTTTTGCATAAGTTAATAAGAGCTATTTTTCTATTGTACTCTATGAGAATTTATGCTTGTTATTATTTGGATTTGATGGATTTTCTATCATGGTTAATATTTTGATTATATGCTAGTTATAAGCATGGTCCTATAACATGTTCTAGCTATGGTTCTTGTTATGATTTGTTTAGTTGATGAATGCATGGGTTAACAAGTGTTGTTGTAGAAACTTGAGAGGGAATTAGATATTCTCGGTGACTTACAACTAAATAACAAGTATTTACACTCATATATGCATTCATGACTTGTATCTTACATGCTTACCATGTGTTTGACGAAATTCCTAGTATGTTTTGGTCAATCTAGGTCAAGTTTTTGACTCAAGTTTATATGTTTAGCCTTGTCATTATGTCATTTTTCATTCTGAGAAGTTACAAGTAGTTTGAGGCAGTAATCTTGAGGTTGACCTAGAAAGGTGGCTCAGATCTCAGGACTGTACCCTCTGAACTGAAGATTTTGGGCTATAACTACACTCAGGCATTGTTGTGCACATAGTTGGTGGTCTATAATCACATCGTGGCCTTGTCATGCATGTATTCAGGGCTCTAGGTCAGTGAAACAAGATTCCAACTCAAGGATTGACCACCGGGGGTGTTTCTTCAACTCTTGGGTGATATGTAGTCCTTGTAGGATGTTAGTTATGGCTAGTAAGTATTAGTTGTATGCCCCACTTCCTTAACTAGAACTAGGAGGTTAGTTCATGTCATAGTAGAAATCTACTTCACATTTAATTGAAGGGCTTGTAAAAGTGGGTAAATGTGGGAGGGGTGTGCTATAGATAACTCTTAGTGGGCTTTTAGACCCACCCATAATTGTTGAAGTTGAGACAAGTGGTCACCACATTAGAAAAGCATCAAAAAATAATATGGTTAGCTAAGATGCATACATATAGAAGATTCCACCAGTTGATAAGCAATAACCATGATGTGAGGATTGTAGACAATCACGAACTAACCTAACTAGTTGCCAATCCATGATGTAGGAAATAGTATACAAAGGTCATGCAGAAATCAATAATATAATATTGAGGGTTGGATTAAGACATAGGGAAGGAACCACTAAGGATAGGATAGAGCTAGGGTTACAACAACAAGTAGGGTGTTCAAGCTCAAGGCCAGTCCAGTCACTATACCAACGATGTGGGTGTGTACGCAAAGGGAGGCAGAGCATGTGGAGTCAACCAATAGCATGAGGGTAAATCTAGGAGAGTATGCCACTAGCAAGTATTTTTTTGCACAAGGTTAGGTTGACATGGGACACAATAAATTGGATATTGTGGGAGTGTGTATCTTGAAGTAGCCAAAGTAAGTAGAACAAATGTAAGAGGCCAAACTTAGCCACAAAAATAGAAGTGCCAAGAATAAGAAAGATTGCAAAGGAGGTGCATTGATACAACTTCATAGACAACATATTAATTTCAGATTTGGGTTCCTAAAGGACCAGGTATATTTTTTTAGTTGAGATCAAGTGAATATGAATAAAATGGTTCTTTAGTTTGAATAAAAGCTAGAGGAAGCCTCAAACTTTCTACCTTGGAAGGCCAGGATCAATGTGTCTCTCAAGGAAAATGATCTCTAGGAGATTGTTAAAACTAAGATCCTAGAGCCACCAAATAATTAAGAGAAGGCCATCCTAGCAAAGAAGGAGATAAAGGCACAAAGGGTACTCTTGGATGCCATGAAGGATCATTTGATCCCTCACATAACCGAGAAGCAAACAACCAAATAGATGTTTGATTCCTTGGTAAGATTATACTAGAGAATTACAATAAACATGAATATGATATTGAAATATATGTTCCGAACTACGAAGATGACCAAATCAGACTTAATGATGAGTTATCTCACAAGGATCATGAAAATTCATTATTAGGTTGTAGTCACTGGTGGAAGACTCATAATTGGTAATGTGTTGTTGAATAGATTCTTATGGGAATGGTTTCTATTCATTAGAGGAGCTTGTGCATGAGATAAATCACTAACATTTGATAGCGTAAGGGACGACTGCATAT
Organism: Pinus taeda; assembly: GCA_000404065.3. NCBI lineage: Eukaryota > Viridiplantae > Streptophyta > Pinopsida > Pinales > Pinaceae > Pinus > Pinus taeda. Next base: position 101,709 of record APFE031504288.1, on the reverse strand, counting down.
AAGAGAAAATCAGGTTACAATCGAAGGGAAAGATCAAAAAGCAGGAAGATGACAAGAACATGGCTTTGATGGTGAAGGGAAAAGGCAAGAGTTTAAGTAGGAGTGAGGAGTTAGCCTCATAACTGAAGAAGAAGAAATACTTGTCCTGATGATGGACCCCCTTTGGGGTTTGAAACGTCGACAGAATGAAATTGAAACTGTGGACAATCCGGATCATGATTCTACAAGAAATACTTGAATAAGGTCAAGTGTTTCTCATTTCATAAGACAAGACACGATAATTCACAATGTTGAGAGAGGAAAAAATGAGGAAAAGGCACATAATCAAGTGTAGTTGCATTGACAAAATCTCAAAAGGAGTTGTCCAAGAAGTTTGAAACAAAGTTATGACTCATTTCCTACTCTCCCCAAAACATTTTAAAGGTTGATGTGTGGCTAATAGATAGTGGAGGCACAAAACATATGACAAGAGTATGGGAACAATTTGACAACCTAACCAATTGGGACTTAGAATTGGATGTGGAGTTTGGTGATGATGCCAAACATGTAGTAAAGGGGTTGGAATAGTGGTAATCCAACTTGATCTAGGATGCATGATGGAAGTCAAGGACGTGTTATAGATTCTATAACTTTGGTGCAATTTGATCTTAGTCTTTATGTTGGAGGAGAAGGGGCTATGTGTAGCATTCCATAATGAAAAGATACTACTCATACCCAAAGGATCTATCTTTGAACTAGGCCAAGTCATTGGAATTAGAGACTCAGAAAACTGTATAGGATAAAGGGCCAACCTATATGAGTAATGGAAAGAAGAAAATTAGTGATAAATAATAAGGAGTAGGAATCTTTGAAGGTTGAGTAGTTCATACATAGTTAGCCTTCAAGTTTAGAAGGGGAGAAGCAATTAATATATTCCTCCAAATCTATTAAGAGGGTCTATTGGTATTAGATGACCTTACTAGGTGTTGATCCTTAGCACACCTAGGGAACTCTTCATTCCCTTAAGCTTGGAATAACCTAATAGGGTCTTGTGATAACCTTCCCATACTTAAATAAGTTAGCTTGTTTATAAATCATAACTAGGAAGACATTTCAGGATAATGCTTGTGTGGAGTACTTTGATTCCTTTTACACTAAATATTTCCTAGTTTGAAATTCTTATGGTTCCTACATCCATGATGTTGATATCACTTGATTATGTGAGTGCGTTTCTATATATTTAATCCCAGGTGTGATTTCCATCCCTTGAGGGGTTGTATGATGCTTCTCCAACACTTTAGAGGGGGCGTCCTGTCCAACTTGATGATTCCACTAGGCACTTTGACCTAGTGCATTGACTACTTAGTGAGGAGCATTGACCTTATAATTCATTAGTATATTTGATGATACTCTTCTTTCCCTCTAGGACCTTGATGTTTCCATATAGAGATAGGTGGTTTCCAAGAGAGATGATGTACTATAGAGTTGATAGGGAGTCCCTAGGATGGCATTGTACCTACTTGATGGACATTGGCCTATTTCTTAGGACATTTGATGATGATGACCACATGGAACCCTTATGGAAAGGATGGTGAAAGATTCATCATGATGATGTCATGCCTTAGCATTATGGCATCCCCTTCATGATGCTTGGATTGGTGATGCAGGTACCTTAGTGGAGGATTTTGGTGTTGATAATGCTTTTCTTGATGATTTAGAAACATTTGATGAGGAGATCTGATGTTTGGGATGAGATTCCCCCCTTTAAGTTACCCATCATACCTCTTGATGAGAGACATGCCTTTTAGAGGATGACATCACCTTTGGAGGGATTATAACTAATACATGTGGGTTAAATGAATCTTATATTTATATTTTATCATTGAGTTAGCTATCTTTGGTAATCCATTTATGACTTATCCAACTTGTAATCATAATTAAACATTATTTTTGTAATATTAATTTAAAGTTAGATAAATTTGACTTGGTTTCCCTCATATAAATAGAGGGAATTCAAATTCTTTTGAGATCATTTTCACATGCACACTCTCTAGAATAACTTCTTGTGCACTATGGAGCACTAGCTGAGTGAAACTTATTGAGAGGGATATTTTATTGGTTGGTTCCCTTTCTTGCATGATTATTGGTGATTATTTGATAATATGCTCTATTTTCATGTCATTTATCTTCTTCCATCTTGTGCTTGTTAATGAAAAAGGATTCATGAAAATTTGACTAAAGTTTTGTTGATAGTTTATGAATCTAGAAAATCCTTGCACAATCATCAAGTTTTGTATTGAGGAATCCAGGTTTCACTTCCTCCCTTTTAATTTCCAAAAAAGATAAAAGGATGTTAGGGTTTAGGGAATTGAGAAACACAAACTTGTGTTCAACATTCTCCTTGAAATCTCTTCCACTCATCCTCTTCCATATATTTATTTACTCATAGACTTCATTATCCCTTGAATGAGAAAGGCACTAGTCTTATCTCTTGTGCCAATTGCATAAATAAATAAAATAAAACCCTATTTTTTTACATTATATGTTTTCTAGGGTAAATTAGATTTGGGTTATAACAAAATCAACATTTTTTGTCCTTATTTTCCTTGGACCTTATTTCCCTAGGGTTAGGACTTGCATGCATTCAATTCAAAGAGTGAAAATACCATTTTACATGCATTATTTAGCCATAAATTAGAGTTGAAATCTAGGATTACATTGTTGTTATATGTTTTCTCGATCATAAAAAACATGTTGTACTTAATTATTTTATTTACTCATCGATTAGCCTAGTTTTACACTTGTTTATAATAGATGTTGGGGCCATTTTCTTATTTTTGATATAAAATATTTGGAATGTGTAATTTTCTTAAAGCCCTAGTTTATAAAAAAAAGGTGTAATTTCTTGATTTCATGTGTTTTGGAACTTATTTGAACCTCTTTAGGTAACACTTATCCCTTGTTGGAGTTGTAGCAAGAAAGGACTTCATTTGACTAGTGCCTTAGTCAAATGGAGAAAATTCATTTTTCTACATTAGTAGGATGACTTGGATTACAGTAAGTTAGAGTGACATAACCTTGTCTACTAGTTTACCAAGTAAATTCACGTTATAGGCTAGAAGTAGAGTTGTGCATGCAGTTATTGCTAAGATTTAACAATCTAGTTGAGTTACTGTTAGTTGAATTCAGTTAACTGAGCTCTAGTCATTAGTTGAGTCAGTTGAAGGCTAGTTTGTTCCCTCCTCCCACATCTACCCAAGTAACCGACCAACCAGGATAAATGTGTGAGGAGAAGTTACTATGATATTATTTGACCTCCTAATTCACCTTAAGGAAGTGGAACTGACGGAAACACACCATACAAACCTGCCACATCAGTAACAGGACTCTCATGAACCATCACAACCTCTCAGGTAACCAGCCCTTGGGTCCCACTGAGTTTTGAGTCCATTTAACCCCTGGGCACTCCCATGATATCGGCATGCATGTGTCCAGAAGGCTCTAGATGCTCCCATAACATGGTATTCTAACATCCAGGGATTTTTCTTCTTAGTGTTGTGTCTATGTCCTCGAGATTTGAGCCACTTTTCAGGCCTAGAGCCCATCTCTCTAGCCAGAACTAAATGACACTTTCATATAATAAAGATAAGATTGGAGTAATGATACAAATGCAATCATTTGAGAAATCCCTTAAATGGTCCCCTACTAGCCATGGCAAGAATTTCGTCAAACATTTGACAAATATGTAATCTACAAGTGTAAACAACATAGCTAAGCATATGCATCTCATACTCATCTGAGAATCGCTAAGAAGAATTGTTGCCTCAACAAATTAGCTGTAGTTTCATCGATTAAGCCATAGATACATTGTTCATTCATATACAAGTAAAAAAATGATGAGAGCCATGCATGGCTATTGTCATAATAGATGTGCATAACAAACATAATAGCAATAGAAATACCAAGGAAACAACAACCATATAATCTAGTATAATACTCAGAAGATAAAAAGGAGAAATAACATCATATTAACGACGAAAAGGTCAACTAGTTGTGGAACTTTCACAAACCATTCGACTGTAGACATGATTGAGCCAAAACTCTCTTCAGCCAATCACCCCCGTGCCATATTCCAAGCATGAATGTGGGATCTCATAAAACACATCAATCAAAAACCATCCAAGGCTTCCAGAGGCCAACCACCTCAGCCCATAAAATAGTTATTCCACCTCATGGTTGGACATCATGAAACCATCATCAGACTGGCCTCTACCCAAGCCTTCTAGCGCTCCAAAGCATTTGTTCCAACCTAGGTTTCCAAGACTAGTAACTCAACCCATAATTGTCGTCAGGCTTGTAGAGAATTTGTCCAACTAGGGCTTCTAGGACTAATAATTCAACCCACCATGGGATTCCAAATCTTTTTTCCAACCAAGACTTCTAGGACTAGTAACTCAACCCAAGCTATTATAAGGCTTCTAGAGTGTTTGTCCAATAAGGGTTTCCAAGAACTAGTAACTCAAACCAATCTAAGGAAACATGAGAACCAACCATAAAAACAAATAAATAAAACCACAACATCATTTCTATCCAGGAAATGGAAAGGCTAGGAAAATCCATTGTCAATCCATGTAATCCTCGATGCCAGTGATAGATCATGACTAGTAAACCACATGCATATGTCATGCATGCTAAAACTAGTGAGGAAAACATACATGCAACTCAGTACCTACAAGAAAAACCTGTTGTAGTTGTTGATCATGGTGTCCTCTTGCACTTTCCTTCTCTTCCTTTTCTTTCTTTCTCCAAAAATCCAAGTATGCCATACTCCTCAAAAAGTGCTCCAAGAAAACTCTAAGTGTCCAAGAGGATGAGAGAGAGAGAATAGAGAGAGAGAGCTCCAAAACTGAACTAACAAAAGTCTATGAACTAATCCTCAAAAGCCTTTTTATTAATGAAGCCTCTATTTTCTTCATTTCCCATTATTTTCCTTCATTTTCCTCCTCACATGAAATGTGTGACCTTTCACCTCCCTTTCTCCTAATTTCCAGTATTTTCATAAATAAATGTGCCAAAATGCCACTTTGCCTTTCCAACGCCTTTTCCATTTCCTTTTCCAATTTCCTTACCCATTAATCAACCACTAGTGATCCCCATCAATATTATTTTGCCCAACATTCATCTTGGAATACGTGTCCCATCAACTGTGGTTATTATTTTTCCTTTATTAACTTTTATTACATGGAAATTTCACCAGGGATGTTATAGAAGCCTCCCCCTTGGGAGATCACTATCCTTGGTGTTCAAAAACACCTACAACCTACAAGATTGTTGTAAACAAAGCATACTGCCCATGGAGCTTTATAACTTAGCTCGTTGCAGTATTTACAATGATCATCTTGCTGAGAAGAAAACCAACATGAAAACATAACAATTATAACATCATAATGACATGACACCCATACTGCTTATTGGAGCTTTATAACATAGTGGATGGTGGTATTTACATCCATATACATATGTACATATACCAAACATAACCAAAACATGTATCAAAACATATACCAAAGGCATATACCAAAACATTTGCTCAATCGACGAATAAGGAAGGACACATAACCCACATCTAATCTGCCATCTCCCATGTAGCTTCATTGGGACCAAAGCGCTTCCTTTTCACCTTAACCTTCTTGATTGCTCAGTTCTGGAGCATGAACACATTTCTCTACAATATACACTGCAGTTCTGGCTGGAATTCGCCTTCTGGCTCCACTTGCAACATAGACTAGTCAATCACATGATCTACATATTTAACATACTTATTAAGAAATGACACATGGAAAACATCATCTACTTTCACTATCAGAGGTAGTGTAGGATGATAGGCTATTGGCCCAATCCTTTCAATAATCCTGAAAGGTCCACAAAACTACGGTGCCATCTTGGAACCTGATCCATTCCACAAGGATCACTTCTTCGATTTCAGATACAATTACACTTGTTCCCCAACTTGGAACTCCTTGAACAACCTATTCTGCTTTGCATAGCTCTTCTGCCTATCCTATGCTAATTTCAAATTCTTCTTGATTACCTGCATTTCCTACTCCATGTCTGCCAACATGTCCGGTCCAATAAACACCCTGTTAATCAATCCAACTGATGGGAGTATTACAAGTATGCCTAGACAGTGCCTTAAACAGACTCATCTTCAATGATTCTTGCTACCCATTGTTGTAAGTGAACTTTACTAGTGGGAGGTACTCTTCCCACTTCCACAACTGATGCATCACATACATCCTCAACATGTTCTCCAATATCTTGTTAACCCTCTCAGTCTGTCCATCTATCCATGGATGATAAGTTGTACTAAAGGAAAACTTTGTGCCAAACCTACAAATAACTCCTTCCAAAACTTGGAAGTGAACTTCACATCCCTGTCTAACACAATCTTCTTTGGAAATCCATGCAATCTTACCATGTCTCTAATGAGCACCTATGCTACATCGCTAACTGAGAATGTAGACTTCATTGGAATGAAGTACGCTACCTTGGTCAACCTGTCCACCACTAGCATGATGGAATCATGTTGTATCACTTTCCTCGACAAACCTGTAATGAAGTTCATGGAAATGAACTCCCATTTCCACTCTGGGATCACAACTGGATGTAGCAGTCCACTTGGAAGCTTACACTCTACCTTCAATTTTTGACAATCCAAGCATCTAGCCACAAACTCTGCTACGTCTCTCTTCAAGTTTAGCCAATAATATAATTTCTTCACCACTGTGAGTGTATATTGATATCTTGGGTGAATTGAATATGGTTTTTTGTGAAACTCCCTCAAGATCACCTTCTTGAGGTCACTGCTATCTGGCACATATATCTTGTCTCTAAACCGTACCAATCCATATTTTGTGAGATGATAGTCCACATCCTGTGCACATGCATTTGTACCTGTACCACTACATGTACCTATACCTATACCTATACCACTACTTTTACCTGTACTTGTACCACCACCTGAACTCTGTTGCAACCTGTACACAATCTCCATATACCTGACATTTTACCGACCCACCTACAAGATCCTATCCTGTAAGTGTATTCCATAGGAGTTGATAGTTTCGAAGAGATCTACCTGTATCTGTCTGCTAAGAGCATCTACCACCCTGCTCTCTTTACCTTTGTGTTGTGCCCTACAACAACCCCCCATTTCATATCATTATTATTCCAAAAAACATTATATGAAATGGGTCCCTTTTTAAATTTTTTTTTTAATTGGTATCATTTTAAGTTCTATTCTAAAAGGCCCGAAGAAATAAAAGAAAACATTACCAAAAAGGCCTCTTCAATAAAACCAATCAAAAAACCTTAATGTAAAATGATTAATCTTTTGTCATTGCGATAAAGCGATCGCAAGATCGCATATCGCAATGACAAAGGGAATACAACTTGAGGACATTTTGATTTGCTCCGATGCGAAATCACCATCGGCATCGACAATAAATAAAGTGACACAATTAAGGCCCCCTTGCTCCGATGCGATGTGATATCGGCAATCGGCGATAATGGCTAAACAAAAATAATCTCCCTCTTTCCCCGATGCGATGCGATATCGCTATCGGCAATCGGCAATTGACCATACACACATTCTTAACCGCCCACTCGCTATCGGCGATCGGGGATTCCAAATGGAACCAAAACAATGACTTATGATTTTCCCGATGCTCGATTGCGAAAAGGGTAAAAGCACAGTTTTCAAAGTAAAACCATAAAGGCAGTTTAATACGATTTATTCGTAATTAAGACACTATCTTTCGAAAAGCCGCTCATCCGCGTTCAACCGCCAAATCACCCAAGGCATGCTTCAAATAAATCATTCGGCTATTAACCGAAATGACTGGTATTAATGAGATTGACAGGCCTTAACGGCCATTTAATGAGAACAGCAAGCTTGCGATCTATTCACAGATTTGATTCGAAGCCGTCTTAAGTCAATCGATCACCATGAATTTATCAAGTATATTATATTATATATATATTTATATTCTTAGTCTATTCGATTCATGTTATTATTTCCTGTATTACGCCTATCGTTCTCTCTGTGCAGAATTCTCCCGCAGAGACAGATTTGAGTGGAATTGGAAAGAAGTCCAAAAAGACCACAATGCCTTCCGCTTCACCGGCCGCAAGGCAACCCGTTGTTGATCCAGGCAGCAAAAAGAAAGGGCTTATATCGGACACTACATGCTTGGGACTTACCAGAGCTACTTGGCAAGGAACATATAACTTGATTGAAGCCGAAGAGCCGAGGGTGACGGGAATACAAGTCTCATGCAACAACACTAGCAAATCTGAGGCTAATCTAAAAGACTTGGCCAATTCCTTTCTTCACAGAATAGCGGCGCGGGAGAAAATTCTCCCATATACGGATGTGGTAAGGTGGGAAATCCAAGAGATCCCAATTACCGATAGAACTTTCAACACTATAGATGGGAGAATTTTCGGTTCTTTTCGAGCCGAAGATTTAAGGCAAATGTATCATTTACCGGCAAAAGAGAAGAAGTATAACACGACATTCCTGGAGAAGTTCCGAGCAGAAAATGAGACTGAGTCCGAACCAATTCGAGGTTGGAGACAAAATCCAGCAAAGCAAAAGCATGAATCCTCGGGTAAGTACTCAGTCGATTCTCTATGTTCTCCTTACTGCTATGCTGGGATTATGATGTGCAGACTATGGGGATTACATGATTCCGCCAATTTTACCATAGAAATGGTCCCCCTAATGGAGGCGGCATGTAGTGGAGAGATAATGGATTGGGCGGATATATTATCCGATAAGTTAGCCACTGCCATTCTTAATTTCAGATTTAATTCTCGCGTCACTGAGAGGTTCATTCCGCCATTTTACTATAGTGCCTATGTATTATACATTTTATGTTTTAATTCTGAATTTCCTGTGCTCGGATGGAGGTGGATGTCGCAAGACCCCGCACCCATCCACATATATCATCAAAAGTTGTGGAAGACCAACTACAAACACCACTTGTATCAAATCTGCAACGGTTTCATGTTGCCTATTCATTATTCCATTTTCGATAAGCCTGCCCCGAAGATTTCTGAACAAGCAAGGGTTGGATTTAACTACCGTAGCAAGTTGGTTTGGAGAAGAGAAGTTCACCTATATTAGAGTTTTTGGTAGTCAAGCCAAGCCCCATGTGCTTCCTCTATACATCCCTGATAAGTTACTTTCCAGGGAAGTAGCCTATCAAATCAATGCCGATGGGGTTACTCAGACCCTGAAAAAAGCAATGAAGCATGTCTGGCCCTCCTTTCCCCTGCGAATTGGTATTTAAACTTTGCATGATATAAAACATGTAGAGAAGGAAGCTGGAAAGATAAATTCGCTAACTCTAGCCACTCTGCCAAGCAGGCAATACGATCCAAGGAAAATCGCATACAATGCGCTCGACCAGGCCAAATTGGCCAAGTTCGAGCACAAAGAAGACAGATTTGAGGATTTGTTTGCATCGGCCAAGTCGCTATATCAAGTTAAATCGCTCGCCATAAATGAATACAACGATGAGGGGCTAGCCAAATTTAACAGAATTAGAGAACAGAGGTTGCAAACTCTGTCTCTAGACTTGTTAGCGACTACTGCAACAACAACAAAATCAAGCGAGCTTGAGCAGCAAAGTAATAAGCAACCTCCTATTACATCAAAGCAGCAGGAGGAAGTGCATAACCAGAGGCAGGAAGAAACCCAGGCAAATGTGCAGCGACAGGAAGAAACCCAGGCGAAAACTCAAGAAGAGAGCAGTTCGAAAGTTAATGATGATACACAAATTGATCTGAATTTGCTCCAGCAATGGCAGCAATTCAACTCAATCATCGACAACCTAGAATGCTCTAAAGATGATGAGGTTTCAAAAGAGGGAGACACACAGGAAGTGACATCAAAACAGGTTTCGGGCGAAACCAACAACCCACCCAAATCAAAGGAAACAGAAATAATTCCTAAGGATCCATTGGGCGAAATCATTTTGAAAATAGAAGAGATTCCTCCTTTGGATGTATTCTACAGCCCTAAGCATAAAGCTGTTGTAAAGCGACAGAGGAAGAGAAGAAGGGCTGATCAACCTTCTTTATTCCCTGAATTAACAGTAACGGGCAATGTTGTGTGGAAGGAAGAATTTGATCCCTCCGATGACTTAACAAAGCTATCGCAATACGCTGGAGCATATTCGGCGGCAACCATAGATAAAGCATCGGAGGTGAGCAGTCTATTAAAGGCGAAAGATCAAGACATCTTTTCGCTACAGGCTCAATTATCGGAAGCGTAGCAGAATGCAGAGCAAGCAGAGCAGGAATTGCTAGTACAACAGCAAAATAATTACCAGCTGACTAAGCAATTGCAGGAGGAGAAACAGAGGATTGACGAGAGAGCAATCCAAAAGCAAAAGGAGCTATCGGAAGCATTGGCACAATTAAAAATATCAACTGAGGGAATGATAAAATCCATAGATGAGAAAATCGCTCAATTATCAACTCAAATTGAGCAAATAAAAAAGCTCCCTCAGGTAGATGAGTTTAAAGCAGAGGCGCTTCAATTAAATAAAGCATTGATAAATCAAGTTAAGCTCCTATGTCAACAAATCACCCAAGCAGAGCCATTGTGCGACTTAGTGGCATCCATAAGCGAAAAAATAGAAAAGGCAAGGACAGATTTGGATCAGGCCGAAGAAACGTTGACAAATTTTCTGGAATGGCAAGATTCCAATCAGGGCTAGGCAACTAACCTACCAAGAATTCTGGAATCATACAAGGAAATATTATTCACAGAATGGAAATCACAGTTAATGAAGGCAGAAAGAGCAATTTTAAGATGCAAGACAACCATTGATAATTTGGTTGAATTAGTAAATAATACTCTTTATTTGTCTAACATGATTTCCCAATGTGCTCCAGGCCAATTAACAGCAACAAAGATGTTGGAGCATTCATGCTACCTAGAGCTGGAGAAAAATGGAAGATTAATCGCGGGGATCAACATTTTAACATGGGATGCCTATTGGTTCTTCTTAGTGAATCCGCACAGCCAGAGAGCCGCCTTAAAATGCCTCACAGATGCTAGCGGGTATATCATACCCGATATTCAGGATGCCACCTTTGCTGCCCAACTCAGCTTGCGCCTCAACAGACCACCCGAAGTGGAGCCAATGCTTGCGATAAGCCAGCTCAGGTTTAAAGGTAAGCACCCTGAGTCATGATTCACATCGCCGACTGCCAGATCGCCTCCAAGGAGATAGATAGCATTTATTGATACCAATTTAGTAGGATTTTGTTTCATAATTTTTTTTTAGCTTAGTAGTATTTATAGACCCTTTCATGCATTTAGAAAGGGTCGTAAAGTTTTGTATATGACTTAAACCCTGAAGTTGCACTATTGTACTTCAGGGATATTCTTTTATGATACTGGACCAATTATTCTGATTTTAATGAGGAAGGTTTTTATACAAATGTGCACTACTGTCTTTGTTTAAAAGCATTTATGTGTTGAAGGAAGGATTTTGAATAGCGATTGATATTTGGGATTGATTAGCAGCTCACATGGTACTATTATCTGCGTCTGTACTCATTCCTGTTATATGAATTGTTATTTAATCGCTCTTTCTATTGTCGCTTATATATATGTGTTTTAACAACATCCTTTATGCATCCCACTATTGGCTGTTTATAGCATGCTTTTCTTTTAATCGTATATATATATCGATGATATAAATAGTGAATGCAGTAATTTGTGTTAATCGCTTCGTTTTGACTATTCATATGAAGTAATCTTTAAATGATTGAATATCTTTGTTTATTTTACAGAGTCATCTATATGCCTATTAGATAGATAAGGATTATTAAACGTTGCATTTCAAATGAATAAGTTATTCCCGGGATTAGTATTAGATTTCCTATTTTTGTCAATAGAATAAGCTAGTCGCCTATCATTAAAACAAACTATTCATCACTCATCCATCCCTTTTATTTATTATCGGGAAACTGGTCCCGTTATATCCAGTCGGAGCCACCATCCCAAACGGAAAAGGAGTTTGTACTAAGGTCCGGACCGGGTGGTTTCCCCCAATGTTGTTGCAGCGATTTTCGAGGCATCAACAATTCTGGCGCTAGAAGGAGGGCCATCCGCTATGAATGGCGAGTAAGCCAACACCTACAAACCATTCAAAGAGTAATTCACCCTCCACCTCTCCTCGGACATCTCATTCACATTCTGAATCACCAGTATCCAGACGAGACAAAGAAGAATCAACCACTACTTCTCAATTACATCATACATCAGAACACTTAAGTCAGGAGTCCCCTGAAGTTCAATCCATCATCCAGAAACTTCAAGGCTTCTCAATTTCACCTCCTAGATCTGAAGTATCACAAGGCAGTAAGACTTTGCAGTTCCGCTTACCTCCTCACCTTACCAGACTCCAAAGCGAAAAGCTAGGTATTGAACCACCTGAGTTCCCTTTACCTGAAAGGAAAAGAATTAAAAATACCGCTGAAGGTTTTGGTAGCGAAAACTTTTCTCCATCATCTTCCATTTCATCATCACCTGTGCGAAGTCAAACACTCACTTCACCACTACATATCGTTTTTCACCAAGGGACTTCATCTCAAACATCACAATCTTTTCAGTCTGTACTTCCACCTCCCCCTCAAGCACCCGAAACACCACAGGCAATCGCTGGTACTCCTAAAATGGCCCAAAGACCATGGAGAAGTCCTGGTGCAGTCACCATGCCTGTGCCTTTACATCCATTACCCGATTACCCTGAAAAATGGCTACCCAAGTTCAATCGAGATGCTGGAACGTCGGCAGAAGAACACAAAGAATTTTATGTTGTCAGTCAATTTGAAGGGAGTGACTGAAGAAGATGTGGTAGTTAGATTGTTTCCCTATACACTACAAGGATCTGCAGGGCCTTGGTATTTTTCCTTGCCCTCTGGATCCATCACACAAGTTGGAATATCTTCCAGGAACAATTCCTCACCAAATACGGCAATGATAGATCCTTAGCTACACTCGTCCATGACATTTCAAATTTAAGGATCGAGTCAAGAGAACCCATTAAGGAGTTCAACTCCCGATTCAACAAACTCTTGAACAAAATCCCCACCGATGATAAGCCAAGCGAACAAGTTAGAAGCAAGTGGTACATCACTACCTTACCCTCAAACATAGCCATATTTGTGGATAGGGCTAAACAGCCTACATTGGCCGAAAACATGAAGGAAGCACTCGCTGTTGAAAAAAGTGTAATCGCATTAGAAAATAAAAATGCCCTGGAAGAACGAAAATCTAAAAAAGTGTCCTTTATAGATGACTCGAAGAAAAAGATCACTAAGGATCCATATGACATGGAGGGCCTTCAGAAAGTCCTTAAAACCATGTCGAACGAAATGGTTGAGATTAAGAAGCAAGTATCAAAGTCCTCAATGAAGAAACCATATAGGAATTTCAAGAAACCTGAGTCCAAGCCTCCAAATGTCATATCTTACGCAGATTCGGATCCTGAGGAAGAAGAAGAGGAAGAAACAGTTACACCATCCAAAGAAGAAGAAGAGGAAGTATTTGAATGCCACGGGATGTGGGACTTTATACTCCCTAATTCCGATACTGACGCTGAGCAAGAAGCCTTTCCTGTCATTACAAGGAGTAAAGCTACTCCTGAACCTGTTCAAGCTAATCCAAAGAAAAGGAGTGTCGGTACTAATACTGCAAAGGAAAAAGTACCCGCAAGGAAGCCAGCCGCGACAATATCTCAGAATCAGCCGTAATCCTCTAATACACCTTTGTCATCTAAGACATTGGTAGTTTCTGATTCGATGGATTATAATATTGTCGATGACATGAAAAAAGCTAAGGCAAACATCACCATGTTTGAGCTTAGTAAATTAAAACATCAACAAAAATTACTTCTCAAAGAACTTAATGATGTTCCTTCTTCACCTCTTCCCACCACTAAAGCTGCAAGCGACTCAGGACAACCACCTTCTGGTAGAGTTGAGGCAACTGACATAATTCTGATTGGAGATAGATCAAATTCCCATACCCCTCCTTTCCTCTTAACATATGAAATTTACAATCGAAATCTACATAACTGCTTAATTGATTTTGGGGCATCATCTAATATAATGCCTGCTTCAGTTTGTTCTAAACTGAATATAGAACCCCATAAATCTTCTATTCACATTGTGCAGTTAGATAGAACTAAAGTTCAAGTTTTAGGGGAAATAAACTCTGTTACAATCAGGTTATCGACGGATCCACGAATAGTCCAAAGGATTGATATCCTAGTCACTGATATACCTGAATTCTATGGGTTGATTTTAAGCAGGGACTGGTCAGAAAAGCTCCATGGGTATATTTACACCGACTGGTCCCATATGTGGCTCCCCTATAAGGGCAAGCCCAATCCAATAAAGATCGATCGGGAGAAACATATGACCCACACTGTTACAGAATTTGAACAAGAAAATCAACCAAACACGTTCAACAACAATATCTTAGGAAATTATTCTTCTGAGTCATTTTTCGGCAATTATATTTCCCAGCCATCTCCTTTCTCGGTAAACAATTTCACATCACAAATTGAAAACTTTTCGCAGACTGACAGATCTAAATGTGTTAATGTTACTGAGAATTTTGTAAATAAGATTGTAGATAATTCTTTATTTTGGTCTTTATATTTCGATGGGTCCAAGTCTAGTGAAGGATCAGGAGCAGGATGTATTTTGGTTAGTCCACAAGGAGAAAAAACA